>PVHX01012690.1:44685-58227 GCA_004024805.1 Geosciurus inauris
CAACTCCCGGATGCCCCCGGGCCCCGCTTCCCAGCCTTCCCCTAGCTCTCGCTCGTCGTCCCCTTTCCCTGTCACACCCACACCCACGCCGCAGGTTTTAGCCAGTTCGTGAGCCCTGCGGCCTGTCCCCCGCCCGACTTCTCCCGGTTCGAGACCCCCACATAGTCCGATGCCCAGAGACGGTCCCGCCCGCGTCCCTCCCCGCCTCACTCCGGTCCCTTCTGCCGGTTGGTTTTACCCGGCCTGGGCCCCGCCCCTCCTCCGGCCCCTCCTCCGGCCCCGCCCCTCTCCTTCCGCCGTCTCCCGCCCCGCCCTCTGTCCCGCCCCTTCTCCTTCCGCCATCTCTTCGCCCCGCCCTCAGCCCCACCCCTTTCCCTTCCTTCCCCCCCGCTGTTATCCTGCCCGCCCCGCCCCCGCGCGTCCCCGCCCGCGCCCGCCGCCATGTGACGGGAAGCAGCTGATGGCCTCTCCGGGTGGCGGCGGGCGCGGCCGCGGCGGGGCCGGGGAGGGGGCCGGGGCCGGGGCCGGCGCGGGGGTGGGCGGCGCGGGGGCAGCATGAGGGCCAGCGGCCCGGGGGGCTGAGGCGCCCGTCGCCTGCCGCGCGAATCGCGCGCGTCCTCCATGGAGGCCGGAGGTGAGTCGGGCCGGGCGCTCCCGCTGCTGCCGCGCGGAGCCGAGGCCCGTTCCCCGGGGAGGGGCGGGGACCCCGCGGCGGCTCGGCGGCGGCTCGGCGGTGGCTCGGCGGTGGCTCGGCGGCGGGCGGGGGCGCGGGGCCGGCGGCGGCGGGGTGCGCGCCGGCGCCCAGCTTTGTTTCACTTTCGCTGTCAGCCGCCGCCACCCGACTCCCCCCGCCGCCAGGACCCGGGAGGGCGTGGGGAGTCCCCAGCCCCGGGAGCCGATCCCCAGGGGGCGGGTGCCCAGGGGCCCGCGGCGCGCTCGCCGCCTGGGTGGGAGTCGGCTCTGCGCCCTCCACGCCGGGCGACCGCGCGCGCGGACGAGCCGCTAACCACCCCCACCCACGTCTCGGTTTTGTCTTTGCAAGACGGATAATAAGAGTGCCCGCCTTGGTGGGTGGCTGGGTGCTTCCCGACTTGCTTGTTCTGAGGAATGGGGGCCTGGGTTCCTGTTAAAACTACGTTCCGAGCCGCTCCCTCCGGAGTCTTAATTCGATGGGGTGGGGTTGGGGATGCTGATCCCTAGTGACACTTAGGGTCAGGCAAGTTGGGTATATCCGGGTGGATGAGGTCCAGTACTTGCCCCTTCCTTGTTAACACCCCTCACTATCAGAAAAAAAGTGGAAGTCAGAATATTGGATGTACTTTCATCCAGCTCCAATAAACACACCGTCTCGGTGGAAAAGGTGTGGTTGTTATACAAAGGCAAAAAACCTCAAGACGCATCCCTTAGGCTTCCCTTTTCCAACCTCCTTGACCCCCATCCCCTACGTATATAGAAATTTAGGATGGATTTATTCTGAGAGTCCTTAACTGGAGATTTAAAAGCAGTTTTCTTAAGAGAACTTCTCAGAAGGGGTCTAGGCCTAAGGCTCAGAATTTTGTTCCAGAGCATCTTGCAGTGAAGTTCAAGCTTCATTTCGGTTGCTGTTGGCTTGTTACTGTGGGTGGGTTGGTTGCAGTCCGCCTTTTCCCTGGGGTGATGTTACTTTTTAATTTAGGAAGTGACATTTCTTTGTTTGCTGGAGCCAGGCAGTCAAAAAGGTGTAGAGGCAGCCCTTTCCCGTTCCCATCTAGATAAGGGCTTTCTTTTCAGTGACTATGTTACCCATAGAACTCCTTTTAAATGGCCCATACTGTTTTCTGGGGTCTTAAGAGTATCTTTTTTTTTTAAATAGCTTCCGCAGTCATTTCCATTCATTCCTCATAGTTAAATCTGAAGCTAACCTGCCTTCTTAACAGGAGTCTGTTTCCAGTGCTGGGTTTTTCCTAATGATTGACAACTGTGTTTGCCAGTGTGGGTAGAGCTGTTGAGAGCTGCCAAGCTACTGTTTAAAAAAAAAAAAGAGAAAAAGCCAGAGAGTTTTGTGTTGCTTTCAAACTGAATAAAGCCTATTGTGAAGGGATTACAATGGACAATAGAAGAAATCTTCAGAGCAGTGCTTTGAATTAATTTATCCTTTCAAACATTTATTGAGTGTCTACTATGTGCAAGGCACTCTCTAGGCTGTTGCTGGCCAACAGAAATAAAACACAGAGCAGGGTGTGATGTAATCCCAGCTACTCAGGAGGCTGTAACAAGTTTGAGGCTAGCCCAGACAATTTAGTGAGAACCTATCTGAAAAAAAAAGGACTGGTGATGTTGCTCAGTGGTAGAGCACTCACCTAGCATGTGTGAGGCTCTAGTTTGAATTCCCAGTACTGCAAAAAAAAAAAAAAAAGCCACATACATATAGGTAATTTTAAAAGTTCTAGTAATAGCCACATTTTTTACGAAAACAGGTGAAATTAATCTAAAAATATATCTTCCAATCCAATACATCTAAAATACTATCATTGCAGCTTGATTCATTTATGTAATCAAATAAAAATCATTGGATTATTTCAGTGTCTTTTTGTACTATATCTTCAAAATATGGTGTATTTTATACTTAACAGCCTGTCTCCACACTTGCTACGTTATAAGTGATCAGTAAATACGTGTGCTTACTGTGCTGAGCAGAGCAGCCCAGTAGCAGTGAAGAGATAGGCAAGTTCAGCTGGGTTGGGGAAAAGATAGATACTAAAAGCAAAGTATCGGTGATAATCATCAAGAAAATTAAATGGGTTAGGGAAAGTGACAGGATCACTTTAGAGGGGAAGCCCCTTTTGATATGATGGAACAGCCAGACAAACCTTCCCAGGCCCATAAAATAGCTAATGCAAAGGTCCTGAGACAGGAAAATTCTCTGAACTTCCTGCCATCTATTAAGGCTAACTTCCTTGCGTAGAAGAGACTCCATAGACAATGTCTTACCATTTGACCTGATTCCAAACATATCTACTGTTTAAAAACCCTTAAAGGTATATGTGTTTGGGGGGGGGCAGTTGGGAGATGTTGGTCAAAGATAACAAAACTTAGGAGGAAGAAGTTCACAATGATCTGTGGTGCATTATGGTAATTAGTTAATAAAGAACTCTATATTGTATGCTTGAAAATTACTGAGATTTGTAAGTGTCCTTATTACAAAAGAAAGTATGTGAAGTGAGCCGGCGTGATGGCGCACACCTGTAATCCCAGCAGCTCAGGAGGCTGAGGCAGGGGGATCTCAAGTTCAAAGCCAGCCTCAGCAATGGCGAGGTGCTAAGCAACTCTGTGAGACCCTGTCTCTACATAAAACACAAAATAAGGCTGGGGATGTGGCTCAGTGGTCGAGTGCCCCTGAGTTCAATCCCCTAAATCCCCCCCCCCAAAAAGTATGTAAAGTAATGTATTCCATATGTAAACACCAGGTGGTATACTAAAAACACAGTATTTTTCAACTAAAACAAAACCCTGTTTCAAACCAAGAAGGGCCACTGCAGGTACAATCCTAGATGAAGCTGGTCCTCTTAGCTAGCTCTGTTTTGTTTTGTTTTCAAGTTCTGCACTAATTATGGTTTTCTTTTCCAGTAGCCAAGTTTAGTTTGGGCTCAGACTCCTTAACAGGAGTCACTGGGTTCTTCATTTAGCTCCTGGATTCCTGAACCGAAATAGCAGGACATTAAATCCCCAAATCACAGAAATAGAGTGTACATTTTCAGTAGGCCAATGTTGAAGAAGAATTTCATGTGAAATGTTTGTCTTAAAGCATCATAGTAGTTGAAGGGACTTCATTTTGTTTATATTTAAGGAATATTTAAAGAGCTATACCATGTATATTTATTCACCAAATATTTATAGGCTGCCTGCTGTTTGCCAGGAACTCTGCTAGCACTGGGGATAAAGAAGGTTCCCGCAGTGTAGTGGACATGATGGTAGTGGGGGAGATGTGCCAATCAAGTAGTGATGATTGCATAGAAAATAAGTTGTGTTGTGAAGATTGACTAGTGTCAGAGAGCTCTGGAAGGAGTTGTCATTTGGGTCGGGTATGAGACATAAAGGGGCATTCTCAAAGCAAATAGCTGGTACAAAGGCCCTGGGGTAGGAACTGATTGAGCACAGTCAAGAGGTAGAAGGCTAGGGTCCTGGATGTAGCAGGGAGAGGAGAGGCAGGGGCTAGGTAGTGTAGTACTTTGAGGGCAGGTAGGAGTTTGAATTTTATTCTTAGAAATGGGAAGTGAGGATGGATGGTGGGGGTAGATACAAGAACAGACAGAAGGCTGCCTAGTGGACAGGGGAGGTGATGCTGAGTAGATTAGAACAATAGCCATAGAGATGGATAGAAAGTAGATTCGGCAAATCTTCTGGAAAGAGACTTGATTAAACTTGCTAATGGATTTGATTAGGGAGGTAAAAGAAATCAGTGTCACCCATTTGGTAATGGAGCATGGTCACGGGGTGGGTAATGAGCATGGAGGAGAGGGAATGAACTGAGGGTGAACATTATCAGAATGGATTAAAGGAATTTTCTTCCAGCTCAACTGACATGTTCTTCCAGATGAATCAGTGTCATTTGATATGACTACATCTGTATTTCTCAACCTCAGCACTGTTGACATTTTTGGAAAGATCATACTTTTTGGGGGTGTCTGTCCCATGCACTGTAGGATATTGAGCAGCAGCCCTGGTCCCTACACAACAGATGTGACATCCTTAGTGGTGACAACTAAAAATGTCTCCAGACACTGGGACAAGCCCTCAGGGGACAAAATTACCCCCAGTTGAGAACCCATGGGCTACATGAAGAAAACTAGTAGATTAGGGTTTATATCACCATAGGAAAATATCTAGGAATAATATCATTGAAGAAAATGGTGGCAAATTCTTGAATACCATCAAGAGATCTGTGTTGGATTTAGAATACAAGGGTACTTCTTACCATATGAACATCACATCCACAAAAGTGTATTCATACAGATGGGATTGTATAAATGAAAGGATCACACAAATTAGGAAGAATGACCTCAGGCTGGTCCTGTGGTGTGTACCTGTGATACCAGTGACTTGGGAGGCTAAGGCAGGAGGATGATGAGTTCAAAGCCAGACTCAGCAACTTAGCAAGGCATTTAGAAACTCAGACCCTGTCTCTAATAAAATATAAAAAAGGCTGGGGATGTGGCACAATGGTTAAGCACCCCTGGATTCAATCCTCAGTACAAAACAAAACAAAAAACCAAAAAACTCAGTCTACACAAACACCAATTTAGACGGACCAAATATATGAAAGCCTAGATTTCCATGTGAGACCTCTAGGAATGGATGTTCTCTTTACAAAGGCCTGACATCATTTATTAAAATTACATTTAAAGGTAGAATTTTTTTTTTTTTTTTGGCACCGGGGATTGAACTCAGGGGCACTCAACCACTGAGCCACATCCCCAGCCCATCCACAACCCAGGATCTCACTGAGTTGTTTAGTGCCTTGCCGTTGCTGAGGCTGGCTTTGAACTCACGATCCTCCTGCCTCGGCCTCCCAAAGTGCTGGGATTACAGGCTTGCACCACCGCGCCTGGCTTAAAGGTAGAATTTTTAGCCACGTTGATTTTATAAAACAAAAGCACATTTTTCTGTGGTACATACACTGGAAAAAAGGGTGTGTATATATATTTTTTTTCTTTACCATCTGTTGCATTGATTTCAAGATACCTTGGATTGTATTACCATTATGTGCCACTGAGAAAAGGATATTGCTTATTGTGCTGGGTGTGGGTGGTGCAGTCCTGGAATTGCAGCTACTCGGGAGGCTGAGGAATCACTCAGCCTGGGAAACAGAGACCTGTCCCAAAAATAAAATTTTAAAAGGAGGGTGGGTAGAGATACAGCTCAGTGGTAGAGTGCCTAGCATTTGTGAAGCCCTGGGTTCAATCCCCAGAGCCACAAAGAAAAAACAAAAATACTGCCTATTCAAGAAAAGTCATTGATTATAAAATACATCCTCATTTCATAGAGTTAGGAAGGAACCCACTGAGTTCCTTCCTAAAAAATGTAGGAAGGCTTGTAAAGATGAGCCTCAAAATATAGGTTGTTTAAGGTAGTATCTTATCTGGTAACAGCCATAAAAGTTCAAAGTCTGGAACTCCTGCGGTGGAACAGCGCCTGCGGAAGTGACCTCATCCCGTAGGGAAACCACTTTTTCTCTTAGTGTGTACCACAATCATAGTGGCCGGAAAATCCATTCTGAAGGCTTTAGCTTACAGACCTCATCAGCCTTGGAGAACCTTCTTTCAGAATTGGAGGACTGAACTAGGAATTGCCCTTCCGTCCGTGAAGCAACATGAAGCAGCACGGTGCAGTGCCTGCCCTCACAAGAGACCCTGGGAGAAGTAAAGATGAAAGCATCTTGGTTTTGGAAGAGAGTGCTTAAATGCTGGTTGCTGCAGAGGAGAATTAAGCAGGGTGGGACTCTGTCTAGTAGTGTGGGAATGGGGATGTGTCTCAGTTGTAAGTCTAGGTGGGATTCTTGTAAGCAGGAAAAGGGGCGGGCGTGAACTTGAAAGGGAAAGTCTGGGAGGCTTGTGGCCTGCTGGGTGGGGAGGTGTCAAGGAAAGGAGGGGAGGCCTGGGGTGGTGTGGAAGAAGCCCTGGGGGCGTGCTGGGAATGAGCGGTGCATTGCGGTGCAGGTTATTTGAGGCGACCGCGACCGTAAACACTGGTGGCCTTGCTGTTTGGAGCCCTCTAGCATATCTAACAGCTGTTTTTGCATCCTCCACCACAGCCCTGGCCTGGATGCCTTCCCACCTTCTTCCTGCTCAGGCATTCATAGGAAAATGAGGCCTCTATTCAGTGAGTTCACCTTCCTAAAGGTGACTCTTGAGTTCTGGTTAACTGGCCACTGGGAGGGATGGGACTGAGTAACCCTGGTGGAATGTGCCCTATGGTCACTCATTACCCTAGGTCATTTAAATGACAACTCCCTCTGGGAATCCAGAGTGTTCCCCACATTCTTGGGGGAGGATGCAGCTTCCTTGAGGCCCTAGAGGGAGTGAGGGTGTTCTGAAGCATGCTGTCTCCCGCCCCAGAGGAACCGCTGCTGCTGGCAGAACTCAAGCCCGGGCGCCCCCACCAATTTGATTGGAAGTCGAGCTGTGAAACCTGGAGTGTCGCCTTCTCCCCAGACGGCTCCTGGTTTGCCTGGTCTCAAGGACACTGCATCGTCAAGCTGATCCCCTGGCCACTGGAGGAGCAGTTGTAAGTAGTCCTTGTACCCAAAGGAAGGAGGGCACTTTCCCCAAATACCCCTTTCTTTTGGGGTCTCCCTGTCTGAAAACAGCAGAGGGAAGAGGCTGAACAGTTCGGAGTCAGCGCTGGAGTTTGCAGACCCCGCATGCTGAGTGGAAAGTTCAATTCTGTCGAGGGTGTCATGATCCCATGCTGACTTTTTCTTAATGGTTTTATCGAGACATAATTTATACCCCATACGATTCACCCATTTAAAGTGTACAATATGGTGGCTTTTAGTGTAGTCACAGAGTTGTGCATCCATAACCATATTCAACTTTAGAACGGTTCTTTACCTTAGCAAGAGCCTGTATCCCCGGCAGGAGACTCCTCCAGCCCCCTGTGCTCTCCAGCCCTTGGCCACCACTGTCTGTCTGAATTCACCCATTGTGGATGTGTCTTGTTGGTGGAATCTTAGAATATGTGGCTTTTTTGACCAGCTTCTCGCAGCATAATGCTTCATGGTTCATAATGTATGTATTAGTACTTCATTTATTGCCAGGTAATAATTGTATGGGCTGGAGATAACAATTTGGTTTATACATTTTTCATTGATGGACATCTAGATTTTCTTCTTTTTCTTCTTTTGGCTATTTGAATAGTGTTGTGTGAATATTTCTATGCAGTTTTTGTGTGGGCATGTGTTTTCAGTGTTTGGGGAACTGTCAGATTGTTTTTCACAGTGGTGGCACCAATTCTGCCAACTACGTGTTCAGATTCCAAATTCTCACCACCACTTGTTGTCTTTTTGGGTGTGAAACCAAATGTCAGTGGTTTTGATGTGCATTTCCCTGGTAGTTCCTGGTGTTGAGCACCTTTACACGTGCTTTTTGGCTCTTTGTATACCTTCTTTGGAGAAATATCTGTTTAGATCTTTAGCGCATTTTAAAATTGAGTCTTTTTCTTTTCTTTGGTTTCTGATGCTGCAGTTTTTCTTGCTCTGGAATAGACAGATCCCAGGGAATGTTTTGTAGGGTGCTATATTAGATAATTTGTATCTTTTTGTGTGTCTTAGGGCAACTTCATGTTTGCACTGATTTATTCTGCCCAGTTTTGTTTCAATTCTTTGCAGGACACTGAGCTCTAGAGGCCAAGAATTCTGAAATATGTTCAGTTCAGCCAGTTCTTGAAGTCTCATTTGTTTTGCTTTAGGCATTTGTTTTTTCTTTTTGTACTGGGGATTGAATCCAGGGGAGCTTAACCACTGAGCCTCATCTTCAGCCCTTTTGTGTATTTTATTTAGAGATAGGGTCTTGCTGAGTTGCTTAGGGCCTTGATCCTCCTGCCTCAGCATCCCAATCAGCTGGGATTACAGGCCTGCACCACCACACTAGGCTTGCTTTAGGCATTTCTTATAATTGCAGGTTAGATTTAAGCTTTTTAATAGTTCCGTTTAAAACTTGTTTCTCTGATAATATATGACAAGAGTTTGCAAAAAGAGCGTGCACACTGCTGGGGTTGAGGGGTGTGGTGCTGTGATTATTATTAACACTTTGCTAACATTACCAGTCTCCATTTCTTGGCACACAACTCTTCAAATCCTTGGGGTCTCCACAGCAATAAGTGTCTTTTTGTGTGCTGTTGAGTTGATTGTTGTCTGGCTGTCCCTCGGTGGCTTTGGGATGGAAGCCGATCACCAGAGAGAGCGAGGCAGGACTAGGGGGTTGGGACTTCCATCCCCAACTTCCAGGAAAGGGAGAGGGGCTGAAGGTTAACTTCATTGCCAGTGGCTGATGATGTAATCAGTTGTGCTTATGCAATGAATCTTCTATCAAACCCAAAAAGGACTAGGTTCAGAGCTGGGTAAATGAACACTTGGAGGTTCCTTGCAGGTTCGTGGCCGCAGGGAGAGCATGGAGTCTCTGCCCTTTCCTGTGTGTGTTGCCCTGTGCATCTGTTCCACTGTTACTGCTATTCTTTTCTTTTCTTTTGATGCTGGAGATTGAACTCAGGGGCACTCGACCACTGAGCCACATCCCCAGCCCTATTTTGTGTTTTATGTAGTGACAGGGTCTCACTGAGTTGCTTAGCACCTCGCCATTGCTGAGGCTGGCTTTGAACTAGCAGTTCTCCTGTCTCAGCCTCCCTAAGTGCTGGGATTACAGGCTTGAGCCACCGCGCCTGGCCCAACTGGTATTCTTTATAATGAACTGGTAAAAATATAAGTAAGGGGTTTTCCTGAGATCTGCCAGCTGCTCTAACAGATTAATTGAATCTGAGGAGAGGGTTATGGGAGGAACTTTCGTTTATAGCCAGTGGGTCAGAAGCACAGGGAGGACAACCTAGGACTTGTAGCAGCATCTGCAGCAGAAGGGGGAGCTCTTAGGAACTGAGCCCCCAACCTGTGGGATCCAAGGCCATCATCTCCTCGCAGTTAGTGTCAGAAGTGCATTGAGCTCAAGCAACCCAGCAGGTGTCTGCTGTAGAATTGCTTGCTTGCTTGTATGTGGGGAAAACCCCCCATGTTTGGTCACAGAGGTCTTTTGTGTTTAGAATATAGGAGAAAATGACTGGTTTGCCCCCTATACCTTCAGAGGGGTAAATTTGTGCAGTTTCTCTGGAAGAAAGGTGGTTTGATAAGACCTTAAGAATGGTCTCCTGGTGGGCTGGAGATGTGGCTCCGTGGTAGATGGTCAGGTCCTGGGTTCAATCCCTGGTACCACACACACACATATTCTTCTGGCTATTAGAATCTCAGAAAGTGGGTTCACCTATTTACATATGCTGGTTTTCATCATGAAATTAATTATATCGTAATGAAAAAAATCAGAGCTAGCTTAAGATTTAGTATAGAGGATGGTTAAAGAAACTATGACATTTTCCTATGTTTTTATACCCATTAAAGATTATCATATATGAGCCGGGCGTGGTGGCTCAAGCCTGTAATCCCAGCACTTAGGGAGGCTGAGACAGGAGAATCGCGAGTTCAAAGCCAGCCTCAGCAATGGTGAGGCGCTAAGCAACTCAGTGAGACCCTGTCTCTACATAAAACACAAAATAGGCCTGGGGATGTGGCTCAGTGGTCGAGTGCCCCTGAGTTCAATCTCCAGTACCAAAAAAAAAAAGATTATCATATTTGTAATCATGATATTCAGTTCCTCTACGGTCAGTTTACTGGTAATGCTAAGGACATTCATTGTTTATTGATCTCCCACTCCAAATATAGAGGATTCTCTTTTGTATCTAGACTTAAGTCTCGTATCAGTTTATTTTCTGAAAGATTTATTTTGAAAAAAGAATGAAATAGAAAATCTGTTTTTTACCCCAAAATTAGATATATTCAAATATATACATTACTCTAGGTAAATGTATCCTTTCAGTATTAACTAAGGGAAATGGAAAAAGCCACTTGAATATGAACCTTTTTGTATATCTATTGTTTAATATAGTGAGGAAAGTATTAATATGGTAAATGAGAACTTAACTGGTTTTGGGGGGAAATCAAACATTTTGAAGAATAATAACCTGGGGATATACATGACATAAGGCTTATTGAAGAAAGCAGACTATAAAACTGTATGTGCAATATTATCCCAAATTTATTTTTTAAAAACATGAATGTGCACATAAATTAAAATCTGTAGTGAAATGCTTATTGTGGTTAGAATGTTGTTAGAATTATGGGTAATTTTTATTATTTGTTTTATTTCCAGATCTTCCCATATTTCTCTATTTTAATAATTTACAGTAATTGTTGTTTTAAAAGACCTTTAAAATTGGGAACCCGGTGCAAATTGCACAGCCTAAAATCCCAGTGAGTCGGGAGGCTGAGGCAGCAGACCCTGTCTCCAAAAAAAAAAAAAAACCAGGCATTGTGGTGCGCACTTAGGGAGGCTGAGACAGGAGAATCGCGAGTTCAAAGCCAGCCTCAGCAATGGCGAGGCGCTAAGCAACTCAGTGAGACCCTGTCTCTACATAAAACACAAAATAGGGCTGGGGATGTGGCTCAGTGGTCGAGTGCCCCTGAGTTCAATCCCCGGTACCAAAAAAAAAAAAAAAGAACCAAATCCTCTGAGCAATTCTCCCTTTTGTTAAGTGGTACATGTCTCTTTCTAGAAACACTCAATTAAAATGAAATAATTTGGAAATGTGTCTTACTCCATTTTGAATGAATTAGTTACAGGTGTATCTGTTAATTCAAATACAGAAATCCGAATTTTATACCTTCCAAGCTATTCTATGACATTCTTTCCATGCCTGTTTTTAAAGTCCTTCCCAAGGTGGCAAAGTCACTCACCTGCCCCAGGCCAGGTAGGTCTGTTTAGCGTGGACAGGCAGGGAAGGCCCACGTACGGAAGGGTCAGGACCAACTGAAAAGACGTTGATTACAGTCAGATTGTTCAGTCAGAAAAACACATTTTCAGCCTCATTTGGCCATTTAGACCAGGGGCCAGTGAACATTTTCTGTAAAGGCCCAAATAGTAAATATTTCAGACTTCATGGACCACAGTCTGTCGGGACTGTCCAGTTTTGCCAGCATAGCCATGTGTGCACAAATGACGATGGCAGGGTTCCAGTAAAACTTTATTTACAAAAATTAAATCTAGTCATTTTTCACAACATTGATAAATGTGAAGGACATTATGCTAAATGAGGTAAGCTAGGCACAGAAGGACAAAACCAAGCGCTTTTTTGTGTGGGATCTAAAAATGTTGAATTCATAGACGCAGAGTGGAATGGTGGCTGCCAGAGGGCTGGGGGAGGTGGGGATTTTGGTCAAAGGCTGCAGAGTTTTGGTTGAGCGGAATGAGTTTTGGAGACCTGTTGTACAACATGGACATAATACTTAATAATTTGTACTTGAAAATTGCTGTAAGAGTAGATCTTAAATATTCTCGGGAGAAAAACATAAGTTTGTGAAGTGAAGGATATGTTAGCTTGATTTAACCATTATACATTGTAGACATGTTCAATTCATGTCGCACATTGTAAATATATGCAATTTTTATTTAACTTGGCCATCATTTTTTATAAAAGTTGAGAACTTAAGGGCTTGTTGAAAGAGTTGAAACAAAAATAGTTAGTAGGGTTTGCACAGTTGGCCAGCCCCTGATTTAGCCTACACTTGCCTTAGTTCCTCTCTTCTAATTTTCCAGGTGAGCTTGGTAAACTTTTTAATTTCGCCAAATAGTTGATAAAAATGTGATTTGCTCAGAACTTCTGGGAAAGCATGGAGTAGAGGTCTGGCACACAGACACTGAGTGTAGGGTTTCCCGTTGAAGTATAGCAGGTCATGCTGGGGTCTGGCATTCTCCTCTCCATTTCTCCCAGGTGGCTATACAAGAGTGTGGTCAAGGTCACCCAGAAAAGCAGGATTTACTAAAGGCATGTTGCTAATAGTAAACTGTGTTTTCAGGCCAAACCCCAGAGCTATCTACTTGCCTGGACCTTTGAGACTTTGCTGGGCAGAAGTGGGCAGGGCCAGTGACTCAGGGACTGAGCTTCACTTACCCGGAACATAGTAAGGATATAAAAAGAGAGGAATGTAAAAGGAGGGGCTTGGCCGAGAGTTGTTCAGGGCAGTGTCCCTGTGAACAGTTCTGTGGTTCTGTCTGTTGACTGCTCTGCTGGTTGCCTGTTGTCCTGGGTGTTCCTCCAGGGAAGCATATGGAAGAGCTTTATTATTGATTGGAACTGGGTGAAGGTGGAAATCAACATCTACTGAACAAACTGTTGGCCAGACAGAGGTTTATTTCCCAGCTCCTTGAGAACTTCTGAGCTGATAGAAGGGGACATGTTGGTGTTCAGGCTCTAATTCTGCCTGTCCTGGTTCCAGATCTATAGTATAAGTATGCTTTCTCATGGGAAAAACTGAGTGCATGTTTCTTTCTACGCTGCAAAACCCAGGAGAATTTTCTGAGCAAATATGTGGCTCCCTGGAGCAACCGTGATCTAGTTACCCCATAAGGCAGGTCACCCCATTGCAGGGCTCTTGGCAATGGAATGAACCAAGGCCAGTGAAGCTTCTGTTCCATGAATTCCAGAATGAAACAAAGCCATACCAGAAGTCACTGAAAGCCAAAATTTCTTTCTAGGACTTTAGAGTGTTTTTGTCCCAGGATGACAAGTTGATTGGTAACACTTTTAGACTCTAATCTTTGCTTCCTCCAGCATCCCTAAAGGGTTTGAAGCCAAAAGCCGAAGCAGCAAAAATGATACAAAAGGACGAGGGAGCCCAAAGGAGAAGACACTGGACTGTGGTCAGATTGTTTGGGGTTTGGCCTTCAGCCCGTGGCCTTCTCCACCCAG
>PVHX01012691.1:0-11180 GCA_004024805.1 Geosciurus inauris
AGGAGAATCCCAAGTTCAAAGCCAGCCTCAGTAACGGTGAGGGGCTAAGCAACTCAGCGAGACCCTGTCTCTACATAAAACCTAAAATAAGGCTGGGGATGTGGCTCAGTGGTCGAGTGCTCCTGAGTTCAATCCCCAGTACCAAAAGAAAGAAAGAAAGAAAGAAAGAAAGAAAGAAAGAAAGAAAGAAAGAAAGAAAGAAAGAAAGAAAGAAAGAAAGAAAGACTTGTAAGCAAAGGCTGAGATCTGTTGACAGCAGTAAATGCTGCACATGTTGCTTTTCACACATTCATCTCAGAATTAAAATGTCAGAGAATCATGAAGAGAGCACAGCACAAAACGTCATTCAAATGATACCCACATGGTATTTCCTCCTCTGATCATAGAGAGACAAGAAACCTTTCCTACACAGGTTACTCAAATTTTGAGCTTATTTTAATTTGAAAAACAAATGAACATTATCTTAAGTACACTCCAACCAGCAAAGTGGGTCACATCCCTTGCACTGTATACTCTGTAGGAACTTCCTGGCAGCATGTTTGCTCTGTGAATAAGGTCATACACCCGGGTTGCTCCACAATCATTGGTGGACTGTTCTGTCTTGCTCCTCAGTGATAATCATGGCACTAGGGTGACAGTGGTAAATAGTCCCAGAGGTCTTCCTTGTCATGTGTCAAAATCTCCTAGTTTTCATGGGGACCGTCCTTGTCTTTGGAGCATATTACCTGCTTACCCTACAGGCTGCCTATTCTATCTCTCAACTTCCCATTAGACATATGGGCCTCCTCTCTTTGGTTGTCTTGTCATTTGGTCACCCAGCATGTGTTCTGATGAGAGAGAGGTGACTTTGTTGCAACTCTTGGCTCTGAACAGCAAAATCATTTTTCTAGACTCTGGTTCATCTCAGGCCAGACTGAACAACACTGTGGAAAATAATATTGATTATACCCAATAGTATAGTGTCTTACACATACACTGGCTCATAGCAGCAAAAAATGACCCTCAGAATCTAGAAGTTCTTGAATACAGGGAACAATAAGAGCCACCTTCTTAAAAATTTTGGTCTCTTTATTATATCTAACCTACTTTATTAAGATATGGCTGGTTTCCTGAGACAAGATTATCTTGTTTAACAGAGCTCAGCTCCCATCATCAGGCAAGTGGACTAGTTTCCTGCCTGCATGGTTAGGGAGGTGGAGTAGACACAAGATTTCTCTTCAGAATCCTCTCTCATAGCTATGCAGTCAAATCACATCTTAGAAAAGCAGGCTTTAGCTTCTTTCTCTTCAATAGGGGAAGCAACCCCTACCTAAATCAGGAGAGCTGAGACAAAATAATAAAATCTTTGTAAATTCTCAAGAGTTATGTGCATTATTTGTTTAACAGATGCAAGTATAGTCTAGTGGTCACAAGAGACCTAAAATGATGCTCCCAATGTCAAATCAAGAACAATCATAATAAATAATATGAAAAGTACTAAATTTAGATGCTACCTCACTTGAGTCTCTGCATGTCAGGTTTTTACTGTATTTATTTATAATTCTTTTGTAAAATAGTAGAGAAAGCTATAAAATAATATAAAGGATTTTCTAAAATTATTGGGTACGCAAATAAAATACGTGATACAGAAAACAGACAATGGAGAAGGGAGAGAATATCATGAGAAGATGTGAGGAGGCCTGATCAAATCATTCCAATGGAGTCATCAAGTTTTCACAAGTAGAATTTCTTATAAACATGAAGAGTAAGAAAGAGAACAGTTGTGTCTGACTTACACATGTCATCAGTGACCTGAGCCAACAGAACATCCCGCCAGCAACAGAGTAACTGAGGGAAAATATTTCTTAAAGAAAGCAAAAGTACAAAATCTGAGGAAGCATGATCTCTTTCTCCTTTGGGTCCTACTAACCTCCAGTTTGGTTATGTCGATGGAGTGGTTGACACTGTGTTTGTTGTTCCATGCCCAGAGCTTCGTGTGTCTTAACTCACTCTTGCTCACTTCAGCCTTATGAAGGAGTTGTCCTGTTATCATCTCCTGCTATGGATGAGAAAACTCAGGCTTCAGTTTGGCATGTTTTAAAAACTATTGAGTCCCTGTTTTAACCCCAGAGGTGTTTATGCTGTTATCATTCACATGTTACTAACAAGGAACACCAGGACCAGATGGAGAACTGCAGAAAGAAGCCAATATTAGTGAAGAAAAAAGGCGGCCTCAAGTTCATGAGCTATTGAAGAATGGAGGCTGACTTTGAAGTGGGACTGAAAATAGGGAATTGCAGTGAGGGGCAGAAGGTGGTGGCCTTTCCCTGGCGGATTTCTATTGTGAGTCAACTTTGTAGTCTACGAATCTTTCTGTAGGGATTGGAGAGAGAGAAGAAGCTTATGGAGATTAATAACAGCAATGGAAGCTAATGAAAGAAATAATGATAGCTAAGTTATATGCTAGCCATGTTTTAGCATGTTTAAAATGAGCATTTGAGATGGGCAATATTCGTATCTCCCTTATAAAGATAAGGACACTGAGACTTAAGTCACATAGCCAAGTAAGTAGCAGAAATCAAATTTAAAATGCATGATTTTAACCAACATGCAAATGGTTATTACTATGGTCTCTACCAGTGATTGATATATAGCCAAATTGTTACATAAAGGAGTTAGGGAGATAAATGGCATTGGAAAAAGATATGTTCTTATTAAAGTGAAGCAAACTATTTTTTTTATCGTTACTATTCAGTACCTCCAGACTCATATTTATGCATATTTTGATGGATTGGAGTTTTGTTCTTTCCCTCCTGACCTTGAGATTTTCTCAGCATCTACTCAATAGAAGAAGAGGAAAAAATGGTTCCAAACATCTGCCCACTGGAATATAGAAGTTAAACCAGAAAACCACCTAAAATATTGGTCTGTCTTTATGCATAAAATATTTATTAAAATGCATGGTAAAAGAATCTAGAGAATTGATACAACTAATAAAAAGGTTTGGGGGAAATTGCCTACTTGTTTAACCTGTCTGATCATAAAGGAATAGGTAGCTTAACTTATATCAAGGTGACCGAGTTAAAGCAATTCTGTGCCATGTTTAAACACTGAACTCTTTTTCTAATGTTAATGTGTAACAATGAAGGATTATTTTATGCTTAATGAGAATGATAAAAGGTGAGTACAATTATGTAATAGAGTGGAATGGGACAATTCCAGGAATCTGGAATCTAAGTTCTAGTTTTAGCTTCGTCACCAGTTAGTAGCTATGTCATTTGGAACAAGTTATTTAACTTCTCTGGTCCTTTGTATCCACAAAAGCAAAAACAACTGAGTTCAAACCAAATTATCTCTGATAGTTGCCTTGCAAGTAGTAAACTTCTGGTTTGAATGTTTGAGATCCAGATATCCCTGGGTATATCTCTGGGGAAATCATAAAAAAGCCCCTGTGATGGAGGCTAAGAAGTATTTGAAGAAGTAACCCAAGTTGTGTCGATTGCTGGAATATGGAGCCAAATCTAGTAAAATAGTGGATGGCTAAATAGAAGTTCATTTTCTTGTATCTAAAGGATTCACAAAAAAGCAATTATCCCAGAAAATAGATGTGAACTCCACAGGACTTCCCTCATGGCATACCCTCACTCACCAAAGAAGAGATACAATTGTGCACACCTTGCATAGTCTGGCACTCCGACGTATGTGCTGACCTCTCCAAACATGAGTTCCAGAGGATCAATGGAATCTCTATGTAAAAACCCAAGTAGCTATTTCATCTGGTCCCATAAAATCCTGTGGTACAGTCAGCACTGCCCGAGAGCCCTTTCTGCTGATTTGAAGGTTTAGCTTTCTGATTGGCACACAGAGTCCAGCAGTAACTGAATTGATTCCAATCTGCCCCTTCCAGCTCTGCAGCTTGGGCTAGTGACTTAATAATTCTGAACCTTAGTTTCTTCATCTGTCTAATGGGAATTACAATGTTTTTGTTTTTTTCTCAAAGTCTGTTGAGATACTTAAATTTAAATGTGGTTGTAAAGCGCTTGTACCGGTGCAAACAGCAGCTCTTCAATGGCAGCTCTTGACAGTCATTGGTACACACTGGTTGACATTGTTGTTGGAGTCTTGCTGAAGGGGGAGAGAGCTTTTTTTTGTCCTGTGATTCATCACAGGCCACATGAGTGGAAGAGTAGTGATGGCTACTCTCAGGAGTTGTCATGTTCTAGGAAATGACCCAAAACTCTGCTAGCTGAATGAGGTGGCATCAGGTCAGTGCCTGGGCTGGACTGAGCCAAGAGCACCAAGGAAATAGTGGCACTGTTGCATTTATCAGAGAAGCAGTGGCGACTGGCAAAGAGGTCCTTTGGCCATTGAAGTGGCATAATGACAATGCCCTCAGAAATGACCCTGTTTTAGGATCATCCACATTTTTTCAGGAATATAAAGAATATCATGAAGTTGTATTAACCGTTCCATGTTGTTAAAATGTTAGAGGATATTGGAAAATTTGAGTTAATTATTTATTTAATCCAAAGTATTAATGAGTAACCACTATGTGTAGGAGCTCTTCTAAGCACTAGGATAATAAATTTAGTAAATGGATGGGGTCCCGGCCTTCATGAAGTTTGCATTCGAGGCCTGACTAGACACATATAAAATGCATAAATGGTTTTCATTTAGTAGTGGGTCTGAGAAAATAATAAGATTTTAGGAAGAGTACAGGTAAAGCCAGGCATGGGTTTGCTGTGCATATGGCATTTGAGCTAAGACCTCAAAGAGAAGGAACCATCCTTGGGAAGACAGGACCAGGCAGAGGCCAAGGCTCTGAGTCAGTAATGAAAGAACAGATGAGAATGTCTAGAGGAAGCTACAGGCAGAACAGTAGTTTGAAGTAATGTGGGAGAAGTTGGGAGAAGCCAGATATAAAAAGACCTTATAGACCCTAAATACAAAAACGCCATTGAAATAAAACTAACAATGTAGCAGAAAGTCAAGATAAGCAATAGGTTAAAAGAGCATTGAAATCCAAACAAATGAATAAAAAGCTAGTTGATTTTCAGAAAGGAAATATGCCATCAACTTTCAGTATGTTTCAGTGTTTAGTGCAATTGTTGGGCTATGTATGGGGTCGCATGAACTTCATTGTCTTATTCACTTTTTATCACTAAAAATATGGCCAGTGGATTGTTGTATTTGTGTGTGTGTGCGTGTGTGTATGTGTGTGTGTGTGTGTGTGTGTGTAGGAGAGAGAGAGACAGACAGACTTGGGATTGAACCCAGGGCACTCTACTCTGAACTATATCCTCAGTCCTTTTTATTTTGAAAGGGATCTCCCTAAGATGCAGAGGCTGGCCTCAAACTTCCAGTCCTCCATCCTCAATCTCCCCAGCCACTGGGATTACGGGTGTGCAGTACTTTACCCAGATGGTCTGCTTTAAACCCAATATATATCTAGTATATACTATTGGATGTTATGGAATGACACTGGACTCAAGAGTCAGAGGCCAGGGGTCAAATTTAAATTCTATGGTTACATCTACTGAAAGACTTTGGGAACTCATTGAGATTATTTTCTTACACTATGTTTAAGAAATTACTATCACATAGGAAAATTGCAAAAATTTTAGAATTTTCTTGAACATTTTAAAGCATCTTCCAAATATGTCTTGCTGATTCAAAAGTTATTTTCTAAATTTCTTGTCATTGTTTTCAAGTAAAACCACTAGGGGTCAGAATTTCACATAAATTCCTAAAAGAAACCACCAAGGTAGAAAAAACAGCACTTTCCTACTAAAGCAGTATACAACACCAAATTAAGCATAGAAAGAAAAATAATGGCGATTTTCAACAAGTAAGTTCTGATAATTATAATGATGTTTATTCCCCAAATTGTTACTTGAAAGACTTAAAGAAAATTGTTACATATCTACTTATGATGTCTACATAACTTTACATTGATTATTATTTTTAGAACAAGTCTACAAAGAAAGTTCATTTCAAATAAAGAAATTGAAGCAAAAAAATAACAACAGAAAAAAGAAATTGAAGCAAAAGTAGATATAATAACAAGCTGAAGACCAAAGAGACTCAACAGACTGGATATAGGGCCTTTCTTTTCACTAAGTCATACTTGGGAACTAATCCTCTAAAATAATGATGGTCATAATGACCCTAACTTTATGTATGACTGCATATATGATGTGATTCTATACAACTTACAACTAGAGAATTGATATGTTATCCTCTATCTATGTACAATGAGTCAATTTACACTGTCAACATGTAAGCCTAAATAAAACAAGAATAAAAATTAAAAAAAAAAAAAGAATATTTTACTTAGAAAAAAAAATAAATAAAATAATGTTTTTATATTGGACAACATATTCCATAACTGGATAGTATTACTGGTTTTTCATCAGCAACTTAAAATAACTTACATATTTCCTATATGAACTTAAGGTCAGTTCCTTTTATTGTCTGTTTCCATACTATCTAGAGCTTCTGAGCTCAGTGCTGTAGGGCTAGTCAATAAGGTAATAAAATGATTAGTCATGGAGAAAAATACAGACCACTTAATCTTAGGAAAAATATATTAAACGAAAGGGATAACTGTTCTTTGAAATGTTTATCTAGCCATCAAGCATTTTGTTTTCTTTTTCATTCTGTGGAGTTAAATGTACAAGTCTGCCTTGTTTGAGATTGGGAGAGGCTATTACAGTATTCATGAAGAAATGAAGTGTAGTAGATGGTATTTTATACTTATGAGAAGTTGCTGTGTCTTGTTTTTTGGTGTGTACATGGCATCTAACATAGCACCTATAGCAGAGGAAAAGCAGCAATAAATATACTTAGATTGCTCCATGTACATTTCTAGGCAATTTTCAAAGAAAGAAAGAAGTTAACTAGGTGTTGACCCCAAGAGGCTGCAATCTAATCCCAAACTTGCCATGTAGACCCAACTCCCGGGAAGATTCTTTATCTTAGCTTTAAACCCTTAACATCTAACAAGGGACTCTAGGGCTGTATAGTACATTCCAGAATCATGGAAATCTCTTTTTCTAAGAAGAGAACTTAGAATGCATTTGATGCAAAGTCCCCAGGCTCCAGGGAAGAGAAAAAATGGCATCTGAGTCCATACCAGATTTGAACCCCCATCTTCCAATGTCCCTCTGCCCTAGGTGCGTCACATTTTCATCCTACCATACTCTGGTTGTAATCATCTTATAATTCTACACAGATTCAAAATAGAGTTAAGGAGGTTTCCATCCCTTGAACTTAAACAGCATTTGTAATGGGAAAGAGGTTTGTGGTAGGTGAAGAAATAAGGATAAAAAGATACATGGTAGACAGCCTGCTGGCATTCAGCCAATATTAATCCCACCCAGATTAAAACAATAAAACAAAATAAGATGGTTTCAAAGGATTTATAAAGTATATGCCTTGCCTTTATCCTTGGAAAGATTTAAGATTTTTATCTATACTTTTAAAATTTTCAAAAGCAAGGATTAATTGGGGCATGGTGGCATATGCCTATAATCCCAGCAGCTCAGGAGGCTGAGGCAGGGATATTGCAAGTTCAAAGCCAACCTCAGCAACTTGGTGAGGCCCTAAGCAATTTAGTGAGCCTGGTCGCAAAATAAGACATAATAAGGGATGGGGATGTGTGGTTCAGTGGTTATGCACTGGGTTCAATCCCTGGTCAAAAAAAGAAAAAAAAGCAAGGATTAAGGAGATTATTCTGCCAAGCACATCCTGCACATTTTGTAGTTTCTGCTAAGCTTTACCCATTCCTTGGGTATTCCATTTTGCCTACATTATTCTTACCTAAGACCCATCTGAGTCATTATCTTCTTGGAAAATCTGCTTTGTCCTCTGTGCACTCCCATAAATTATTTACCTCTCTATTGCTTATGACACTTATACATATTATCCTATGTACATCTTGTGCCTAAAATAGTGCCTGACACTTATCAAGTATTCAATATATGCCAGCTTAATTGCAGTGAATGCAATTGTTAGATTGACATGCATTATATTTTGCACATTATTTGAAAAATACCTTATTCTTCTTTTAGCTGGAAATTTACAGTTTCTGTGCATGGAAAGTGATTTACTGGTCCTTTTCTTAAACAGACCCTCCCATTTACACAATCAAGGAAAACTTTAATTTCAGTACTGTCCACGACACCATAGGAATAACACAAAGTTTCCTACACTCTTTGGAAAGTCCAGTAATGGTTTTAAGTAAATACTTTATTTCTAATCAAAACTTTCTTTTCTGAACATTTGCCCTCACATTATTCATTTATTCACTCAAGAAATTATTTGGAAGCCCCAAGGTCTCATTGTTCCTTCCTGCATTTATTTTATGGTATCAAAGGTTAAAACTTGGATTGCAATCTTTGGAGAAAATTAATTCACTGATTAAAAAATGCACTTTAAGCAATACACATTTAAATAACTGACAAACATCAGGCCATTTAAAAAATATTTTTTTGGAAAGACGCTTTTTCTAGTTAAAATTTTAAGCAGCTGAAATTCTTCTGCCCTATAGCCTGGAGAAGCATAGCGTGAATTACTAATAAGAGAGCACGAATCTGCAGTGCAGTGACCACTTTCAGAACAAAAGGGTAAGAGCTGAAGCCAGGAAAACAGATATTTTATCAACCAGTTGCTTGGAGCATATTTGGACCTCAGCTCTACTTGGAAAAAAAATTGCAATATTCAATCATTCTTCAGTGAAAGGCACTTGACCTCAAAGATTCTACTTTCAAATAAAGAAATGTTCATTTATACACTACCTCAAATCCTTTACACATACAAAAAAAAAAAAAAATCCATCCTCTTCATTGGAACCTGGGAGCTAATTATTAATGAAAAATATGTTTAAGATTTAAGTTTTCTTTCACTGACCTTTTGCCTCAGTAGCTTTATCAGAATCAGTATGAGAAAGGAGAGGAAGAAAAACAGCCCAAGAATAGAGTTAGATGCTCTTAAAGCGTTCCTGAAGACCAGTGACTTGGCTGCACATCTTCTTGTGTGTATGATGGAGGAGGAAATTTCCTCTGCCCCCAATGAATTCAATCAGATTCCTACCCAAGGGCTTTCATCTCCTCCCAGCCTTCTCTTACCTCACTAACATCAAGGGAAGACTTCAAATAAGTACATGTTATTGATTTTCCAAAATAGAGAGAATGTGGGAGGAAACTAGGGAGATGATAAAGGAAAGTCATCGAGAAGACAGAGTGGGGATGAAGGAAGATATTTACTACATGAGATTTGGGGTTTCTTTTCTCACCTTTGGGTCCTGGTGAAATTGTGTGTGTAGCGCAGACTTCTGTGGTAGGGCGACTATCAATATCCAAACCCAGACTCTGAATTTGCAAGAGAAATAAGAGCAGGAGGATGAACTGGTTACTTCGAAGCAGCACTCCAAAGCCATTCATTGCTGAAGTTCTTCAGAAAAGGATTTTCCGAAATGCCAAATAAACAACTATATTTTAAATCAAACTTCTGCTGCAGGGAAGAAAGAGAAGGATCGGGAGCACACATTCCAGAAAGTGCTACGAAGACAAGAAGGAAGCTTACTCTGAATTGTTTATTTTTTTGGTATCCCAAATGGACCATACATTGTCCAGACTGTTTATTCTCAAGTGACAACAGTTTATTCAAAATTATCTCTGAACTAAACACTCAAGTGTGCAGGTCAGTAGAAACATCCCCAGAGTAGAGAGGATAGAGATGCTTCTGTTCATTACTTGGTCTGACAAGTTTTAAGTTGCACTGAGTTTAAATTCTGGGTACCAAAGAGTTGTGAAGCAGAGGTTTCTACAGATATGCTGCAAACATTCCGCATAACTTTGAGCTTTACTTGAGGTGATATCCATCAGCTAATGTGGAAGCTGACCACAGAGGCTTCCAAAGTTCCCCATGTCTTTCTCTTGCTAACAAAAAAAGTGATTTTGGGATTAAATACCAAAGGAAAGAATAACCAGCTTTTCTGCAGAACAACTTGGCAATAAGTATTAAGCGCATTAAAACTGTGTAACTGTGGCCCTTATTAATTGCCCTTCTGGCAACTACCTTAAGGAAATATTCTGAAATGTAGACAAAGTTTTATTTAAAAAGATGTGACAGAGTCTAACAATACACTAATTGTTGGCAAATTATGGTAAATAGAAGTATATGAGAGAGTATGATGTGACTGTCTTCTTAAAGTGGTGTTTGTAACAAATTTTTTTATAAAATGGAGGAAATAGCTTGCAATATTATGTTTCTTAAAAGGCAGACTAGATTTAGCACAGATTATGTAGATCTGACATGGACATAGATATGAACTTTGAGATCAATCAACTGACTGACAGATCTACTACCTGCCTGCCTGCCTGTCTGTCTGCTTGCCTATCTATTCCACCAACCCGCATCCTCTATGAATCGACTTGCCTTGGTAAGATATTGGAAGATTAGAACCAGAATCACTTACACTGAAGAGGTTCCTTGCCTTCTTTATTCTCAAAGACACATGTTTACTCAGAGTTGGGTGAAAGGGATTCTCAACCTACTTTCCTTGAATTTGGAAAAGACGGAGAGATATTGTTATAAGTAATGGTCAGTCCAAGAAATGGGTGTGCAACTTTCCCAGAGCTGTCATTTAAAGGACCACAAACTCAATGGCTTAATCCATATACATTTTTTTTTGAGATACTGGAGGTGAGTACTTCAACATATGAATTTTGGGTGGCAGGCCTAACTCAATATGTGGGGGCAGGCTCATTGTATGTCTGAACTGATCTTTTCATCAGCAATGTAGGGAGAGAGAGGGAAAGGAGTTGGCAGCGATCCAAGAGTCATTATGCACAGGCAGAGGGCTGTTCTCAACTCACATTTACTACATTTAGGCCTCAGGGCATACCTATGGTTCAGATAATAATAATCCCATTTTGCAAAGTATCTGAGGCTTAGGAAATAAGCAATTTGCATAAAGTCATCAATTGAAGAAATGACCCCCCAAATCAAATGCAAATTATTTCCAAAAATTCCTGCTCTTAGGTGGAGCAGGAAACTATTTGGTTTCCATAAAGGTGAATATCCTTAGCACTTGAGGATGCGCTAATTTTACACATGCTTAAAATGTTCAAAGTGGATGCATTTGTCAGGTTAACAGTGATAGGAAAATAGTAAGAACTAATACCATGATATCAGAA
>PVHX01012691.1:11280-27427 GCA_004024805.1 Geosciurus inauris
CTCTTCCTCCTCCTCCTCCTCCTCCTCCTCCTCCTCTTCTTCTTCTTCTTCTTCTTCTTCTATCTTCAAGTATCTCCTAGAATGCAATAAAAGTATAATCATTACATTTACACCTGGAAATTGACTGATAAAAATCTGAAGAAAACAGTAGACCTTAGTATTTTTCCTTGTCATACCCCATTTCTTCTTTTTGAAACCTCTATTCTTTTTTACCTCAGCAATGGTAGCGTATTTCTGTATTTATCAACAAAAATTACATCAGAATTCAAATTGCTACAGAATATTCATTGCATATATATAAAGCAATATTTAATCAGTCAATGTCTTGAGAACTTAAATATTTTGGTATTATTAATACAAATAATACTTTGATGAACATCTTTGCAGCTCAATCTGTGTGTGCATTGCTTTTTACTCTAGAAGAAGACAAGTGTATGTGGCTTGGTAATTCATTGAATCTTAAGAGCAATAGGTAAAGTTTTAAAATGCTATAGTTATATTCTACTCACTTCTCTCAATAATATTCTACTCACTTGTCTCCAGTTTTGTTTTGTTTTTTTCTTTTACTCTGCCTTGGAAACTTTAGTTCCTTTTTGTCTCTCATTGAAAAACAGGGGAGCTTATATATAGGTGGCTATTCAAAGAAGGGGACTTTAAAGGAGCAGAGAATGCTGTTGTATTTTTAGCCAAGATGTTTTACAAAGAAAAGTGATCTTGAAAATTACTCTGAAGCATCAACCTAGATGACTGGACAAGTGTCACTTCCATGAAGTCAAGCTGGTAAATAATCAGTTTTGAAGTGAAAATAATGAGGATGACTAAGTTTAAAGGTCAGGGAAATAACTGGTGGGGGTTATGAAAGCAGGGAGTTTGGGATATAGGTCTTGATTCCGTTGCATATTGGGAAAGCCTGCATTTAGGTACCAGAAGAAGAAAGAAGGGCTAGAAAATAAACCAGAGTGGTGGCAAAATGTAATGGAAGCCAATGGACAAGGAAGTCCTGACATGCCAATGGATGCATGGATCCACAAGACAAAGGCTGAGCATGAACTGTGTGACTTAGGAGTCAATAATTTGTAAGTAGATCCTTATAAATGCAATAGATAATCCAGTGGAATGATTTTGGAAAGACGAAAGTTGTTACCAAAATCTTGGTCCTCATCCCAATGCTGATCCAATAATGAAGACAAGGCTTTGGGAAAAAGTAAAAAGAAGTTTTATTGCTTTTCTAGAAAAGGAAAAACACAAGGAACTCCTGTCCCAGAGTCTGTGATTCTTACAATCACTAGGAGCAGGAGTTTTTTTTTAAAGAGGTGATTCAGAGGAATCCTATTTCCTGAGATTAGGGAGGTGAGATTAGGGAGGAGAAGATCAGAGATAAGAGGTCCAGAGAGGAAAGGATCAGGGAAGAGAAGGTTGGGAAGAAAAAAGAAATTCTGTTTTAGAGCAACAAGGGGTATATTCAAAGCATAAAGTGAACCACTGTTACAAGAGGAAAGGAGTGACCACTGGGAAAATCATTATTGAATGGTCATGTCTATAATAAAATCAATAATAATAACACTAACTTCTATTGAATGTTTGCCATGTGATAGGCACTGTCACATGATTAATGATTAATGATTTAGCACGGTATCATGTTGGTGAAGAAAGAAATAATAAAACATTTATTGTGTTCCAACTGTCAATCATTTAAGGGAATAATGTATATACTTGAAAATGAGCCTGATGTATTATTTTAGAGGTTTTTAAGGTTTCTTGATATTCCAATAAATATGAGATGACATAAACTTTAAGATAGAAGATATGATCGAATAAATGAATGAAAGCTGTCAAATTATGTTAAATGTATTTTTTTAGCTAAAAATACCTAATGCTATCCAGAGAGATTTCTATCATCACTTAAAAAAAATTCACTTTTAATTATTCAGAAAATGAAGCCATTAAGAACTTAAATCAGCATTGTTTTTTTCTTTAAAATCTAGTTTTGAAATAGACATCAAGCCAAACAAATTTATAGCTGGCATTAAATAATAAGGGGGGTAAATGCTAATCTAAAAAGAGAGGAATCATTGACCAGTCTATGAAATTGTCTCCATAATTCCACATTTTCTGGATAATTCCATCTTCCATTTTCCAGGGCACTGAAATTCCAGGCTTAGCTTTGTGCTTCCCAGATAACAAGTCACAAAAGTGAATAATGAGTGATAGTTTCCCCCTGTTATTCTTCTACTCAACCTTATTAGGTTGAATGGTACCCCCTCACAAATTATTCCCACATCCTACACCCTGAACCTGTCAATGTGACCTTATTTGTAAAGAAAAAAAAAATGTTTTTGCAGATGTAATTAAGGAAAGGATCTTGAGATCCTTACAGATTATCTGGGTGGACCCTGAATTCAATGGCAAGTGCTCTTATAAGAGACACCTGAAAGAATAAGACAGGAACAGAAAGAGAAGACACATGAAGACAGGAGCAGATATTATAGTTAAGCAACCAAAAGCCGAAGAATAGCCTTGCAACCACAGAATAAAAGGAATGGGAAGATTCTCCCCATGGTCCTCCAGAGTGATCTCAGCCCTGCTGACACCTTGACTTCATACTTTTGGACTTCCAAACTGTGAGAGAAGAGATATCTGTTGTTCTAAGTCACCACGTTATAGGTAATTTGCTATGGCAGCCCTAGGAAACTAATACACTAGTCTTGTGATATTCATGAACAGTTCCTGGAAGAAATGACACATCAAAACATTTACTCAGTGCCTGACAGGGACCTAGAAACATCTGTTCTTGTGCATTTTAATTATCATGCATCCAGCTCAGATGATATCTGGAGAAAAAAAACCAAAACACAGGATATGAGCATATCCTAAGGCAGAAGTGTTTTACCAGTTAAAACAGGACAGTGACATGATGACAGTCTCATCTCCAGAAGGAATTTCCTGACAAATTGATATAACAGCTTTGGACATGGTTTTGGCTCTGTCCATTCACATACGCACCCTATTGGATTAAAGTTCTCTCTTGTGGGTTAACTTAATTTGATGCAGTTTGGAAGAAATGGAAATTTGTAGAATGGTTTTTAAAATGACACATGTTTAGAAGGCAGCATGCATGCAAATATACACATGTAATTATTATTATTGTTTTTACATTTCAAATTTCTTATTTATAAAAGCATAATTTAGAAAAATCAGATGGTTTTTATAAGCTTATGAGATAAAAGCTGAAGCCCCTTGCTCTTTCCTTCCCACTGCTGATCCTTACTCCTATAAGGAAATTATTTTAGTAAACTTCTTTATCACCTCTGCATTTTAAATAACAAATTGATAATATGATTTTTTCAATTAAAAACTCATTGACTTCTTAACATGGAAGTAGAGATTTATTTTTCATCCTCCATGTACATTTCCCTTTTTTCTATATTTGTAATTTAATGGCATAATTTTAATACCATATCCAATGCTTAAAAGATGATGACTCTGTAACAATTACTCACAGTTGAGTTATATAGTATATTATAATTACATTTTTGTTTTCTTGTACTAATTTTGTTTTCCCTAGGTTGAATAACTGTGTTGGTTTCTTTCGAATAGCTTTCTATGTACCAATTCCACTTAACTACAAATTCTTTGAAATTTTTCAGTTTTATGGAAGTGTAAAATGTTCAATTAGTTTCCACTGCTCTTAGAAATACCTCTCCTGATTAGTCCGGAGACCCTGCGTTTAATTGAGGAGAAAGTAGGTCCAAATCTTCATCACATTGGGTTAGGCCCCGAATTCCTTAACAAGACTCCTATAGCACAAGAAGTAAAAGCGAGAATCAATAAGTGGGATGGACTTAAACTAAAAAGCTTGTTCTGAGCAAAAGAAACTATCAATGAGGTGAACAGAGAGCCTACATTCTGGGAGCAAATTTTTGCCACATGCACATCAGATAGAGCACTGATCTCCAGGATATGTAAAGAACTCAAAAAACTTAACACCAAAAAAACAAACAATCCAATCAATAAATGGGCTAAGGAGCTGAATGGAAACCTCTCAGATGAAGATATACAATCAATAAATATATATATGAAGAAATGTTCAACGTCTCTAGCCATTAGAGAAATGCAAATCAAAACAACTCTCAGATTTCATCTCACCACGGTCAGAATGGCAACTATCCAAAATACCAGCAACAATAGGTGCCAGCGAGGATGTGGTGAAAAAGGTACACTTAAACATTGCTGGTGGGATTGCAAACTGGTGCAACCAATCTGGAAAGCAGTATGGAGATTTCTTAAAAAACTTGGAATGGAACCACCATTTGATCCAGCTATCCCACTCCTTGGCCTATACTCTAAAGACTTAAAAATCAGCGCACTACGGTAAAGCAGCCACTTCAATGTTTATAGCAGCACAATTCACAATTGCAAAACTGTGGAAGCAACCCAGATGCCCTTCAATAGATGAATGGATAAAGAAATTGTGGTACATATACACAATGGAATATTATTCAGCAATAAAAGAGAATAAAATTATGGCATTTGCAGGCAAATGGATGGAATTGGAGAACATTATGCTAAGTGAAGTAAGCCAATCCCAAAAAACCAAATGCTGAATGTTCTGTCTGATTAGTGGATGAGGATACATAAGGGGGGTGGGAATGAGGAACATAGGAGAAATGGAGGAACTCTGGATGCGGCAGACTGGAGGTAGGGGGAGGGAAAGGGGAATGGGTATAGTAAAGATGGATGATTGAGATCGTCATTACTATCCTTGGTGCATGTATGAAGACACAAACGATGTGACTCTATCTGGTTTGCAACCAGAGAAATGGAAAAATTGAGCTCAATATATGTACTATGACTTGAAATGCATTTAAATAGATTTTAAAAAAAAGAAAGAAATACCTCTCCTGAACCGTTCAAGCTTATTACTCCGCAGACAGGAAAGCTTGTCACAGAGCTGTTATGCTATGACTTTTCTTCCTCATTGTCTAGCGATGTGCATTAAAGCCCCTTTTCTGATACCTATATATATATATTTTTTGTACCAGAGTTTGGGGCTGTTTAACCACTGAGCCAAATATTCAGTCCTTTATTTATTTTTTTTATTTTGAGACAGAGTCTTGCCAAGTTACTTAGGAGCTTGAACTTGCAATCCTCCTGCCTCAACCTCTGAAACTGCTGGGATTACAGGCGTGCACCACTTGATACATCTTTTTTCCTTAGTTTCGTCACTCATTGTAGTGTATTATGTCCCCTATTTTCCTGAGAGTGAACTGTAGATCACTCTTAAGTTTTGAAACATTGCATTTCTGACATATAATATGTTCTACCTTCATATTATGTGACATTTGGGTTGGGTATAGAACCTCAGGATGAAAGTAATTTTTACCTTGAGGTGTAAAATATTTCTGAATTTTATTTAGTCTTCTGGTGTGGCTATTAAAAATTTGATGTCATGCAAATTCTTTATGTTTGTGGGGAATATATTGTTCCTCTTTGTGGATACTTTTTAAAATTTTTTTTTTAGGTGTAGATGGACACAATATCTTTATTTATTTATTTTTATGTGGTGCTGAGGATCGAACCCAGTGCCTCACGCATGCAAGGCAAGTGCTCTACCACTGAGCTACAATCCCAGCCCCTCTTTGTGGATACTTTTAACAGTTTCTTTTTATACCACATGTTCTAAAATTTCAGTAATAGAGCCTTAATGGGGGCATTTTTGGATTCACTGTATCAGATTATCTGTAAATCTTTAAGTCTGGAAATGACTGTCCATCAGTATTACAATTTTTTTTGTGTGTGCTACTTCTAGATAATTCTCTTATCTCCACCTGTCTCCATCTCTGTCTCTGTTTTTCTGCCTCTTGAGACCTTTTGTTATGAATATATTGGATCATTTGGACTAATTTAATTTCTTTTTTTTTTTTTTTAATTTTAATTTTTATTTATTTTTCTCAAAAGTTGCATTTAAATACATGTTATCAAACATAACAGAAAAAAAAAAATTTCAGAAGCTGTACACACTATTCACTGAAAATATTTGTTGAGGTGGACTAATTTAATTTCTGAAATATTTCTTCATTTACACCTTTTGATTCTTTTGTTGAATGTCTTTTGATATCAAACCAGTTAAAGTATTTACATACACATATTCTTTAAAATCATACTCAATTCATTCAAAATATTTATTGAACACTTATGTCTGTCTTGCTAAATCTTCCTTATTTATAGCACTTGTCTTTTTCAACAATTTAGCTATCAATTACAGTTTTTTAAAGAAACTTCTGTTTCTTATATTATTCCTATTTATTCTTGATTTTGCTTATTTCTGTTGGACTTACACATTTATTATTAACATCTTTATTAAAATATCTGTAAATTCTACACTGATCCATTTGTAGTTAGGAGCCACTGAAATGTTGTTTGGAAGATCTGTACATGTAAATGTAGTTAATTGACTAAGGACTATAATACTGACCTCTAGAGCAAAAAGTTAATGACCTACCTAATTTGTGGGGAGCTCCTCATTCTCATTATCTGTGAATTTTTTCTTGATTTGTTAAATATCTTGTCTAAGATGATACATTCATCTCACTACTAGTATTTGGACTAAGGAAAAGATTTAAGCATCTCATGGTTTTTGTTTTCTCAGTCTTCTGTGGCTCACCATTATCTCAACTATAGCTGTTCTCCTGAAGTCTAGAATCTTTCTCATTCAGCCTTCCCATAAGACAAAACCTCAACTGTGTACTCAGGTATGTCAGGTGTAGTCTTCGAGCTGCATAAAGTGGTCATTAAAATCTGGAGCTCATTTTAAAGACTTTCCCAATCTTCCTGTTTAGTCTCATTTTTGCACCATTCAATCTACAAGGCATCTAGCACTTTAAGTTACCAAGACCTGAATTTCTGGTGCATTATCAACTTACACCTCTCTGTCATTCCTGGTCAGAGAGAGTTTTTTTACATTTTTCTGATCTGTTCAGGCAGTAACAGTAATCACTTATCTATACTTTTGCTAGCTTGCAAATAATCATAGTGTCACTTTTCTGTTTTTTCTTCCTTTCTTTTCTTTCTGTTGTTGCAATTTTTAAAAATTCTATTACTGCTATTTTGGTCACATTCTATTGGGAGAAGAGAATAAGCATGTAGATTCAATTTGCCATATGGACCCAGCTGTTCCAAAAATTACTTTATAATTTAATTTCAAGCAACTCCTGTGGGAAAGTCTGCAGAGATGAAGTTCAAGCAGATTCTTCCCCTTAAAAATCTTTTGTGGGGAGAAAGTTCCAGTGGTGTCTACATAAAGAGGTCAGAGAATCCTTTCCACAAATACCCGTAAAACTAGACATTATCAAACATAACTATTTTAGGGTTCTATACATTGACCAAAGCAGTAAAGTTTGTATGAATTTATTCTTGAAAAGATGCCACAATTTTGTTTAAGAACAGTGAAAGTGTAAAGTCTTCATTCATGGAGTCAGCTGCATGACTGCCCTCATTTCAACCGGTGTGTGAACAGTTTGATCAGCACAGGGATGGCCAGAATATCCAGCCACTTTCTTGCCACTGAAGAGATTCAATAAGGAGTGTGGCATGAAAGCACACAAGTGATTAACATAGGCAACTCATAAATACAGAAATAAATTTCATGGTAATGGTTATTTGATTGTTAACAAAGATTCTAAAGTAATTTATTGGGGGAAATGATAGTCTTTTCAACAAATTGTTTTGAAAACATTAGCCATATGAAAGGAAATGAACTCACAACTATAATTCACCTATGCGCAAAATGTGCTCAAAATGGATCAAAGACTTAAATATAGACATAAAACTATGAAACTATGGAAGAAAACATAATGGGAGATTTTTGTGACCTTTGCTTAGGCAAACGATTCTCAGGTATTACACTAAGAATACAATTTATTAAAAAATTATAAATCATACTATATCAAAATTAAAAATATTTATGCTATAAAACATTTAAAATAAAACTAGACAAGTCACAGGCTAGAAGAAAGTATCTTCAAGTCACAAATTCAATAAAGAATGTCAAACTAACTAAATGAAGAATATTTGCAAATCATACAAACAATAAAGGACTTGAACCAAACTAAACAATAAGACAAATGAACAAATATAAATGGAAAAATATCTGAATAAACATTCAAATAAAGGAGATAAATAGTGAATAAATGTGAAGAGAGGCTGGACATTATCATGCATTAAATTCCAATGAGAAGCTATTGCACATAGATAAGACTAGCTGTACTAATAATGAATGGGACAATACTGAGTGTTGGCCAGGATGTGGTGAGCTGGGACAATCTTTCACTGTTGGTAGGGATATAAAATTATTTAGTCACTTTGGGAAACAGTTTGGCAACTTCTTAGAAAAGTTAAATATAAACTTAAACCAATTTAACTGTTAGATATCTATCAACAGAAAGCAAAATGTATGTCAACAATACATGTACATAAATGTTCATAATAGCATTTTTCATAATAATCAAAATTGGAAAAAATGCAAGCATTCATGAAGCAGTGAGTATATAAAATTATTTTCATACAATGGAATATTATTTAATAATTAGAGAAATCAATTACTAATACATGCAACAACATGGATATCATCTCCTCTCCAGAGTAAACTAAGAAAATTTTGAAAAATTCACAAATGTTTGGACACCATATGATTCCTTTGAATGAAATCTCTGGAAGAGAAAAGCATTAAATCTGGAAAGCAGATGTGTGGTTTTTCTAGGTCTGAGGGTAGAAGCAGGAAGTGACTGTAAATGGACACAATGGAACTTTTGAAGGTCATGGCTGTGTTATGAAACTGGATTACAATGATAATAACAATTACATAAATGTACTAAAAAATCCAACTCTTCAGTTACAATTGGTTAACTGTAAGATATATAAATTATACTGCCATAAGATTATGACAAAAGAACCTATCATGAAAATTACATTCCAAAACTCTTGGAATGACAATAATTCTTCTAGAACTTTTCAATAGTGTGAGTAGGTGTAGAAAGAGTCAATTAGATACACTGACTAATTTTTGCTTCAGTTTTGCTTCTATTTTGGAGAGAATTCTTTATAGATTCAGGGAGTCTGTGATCTTAATATTGTTCCAGTTCTATTGATCCTGATTCAGGGTGGCTATTAAGTATCTTTGAAGCATTTGTAATCAAAGTAATGGATTTAAAATAAGATAAAATAAAAATATTAATACAAACACATAACTAAATTTTATGATTTAAAACCAAATGCCAAATGTTCTCTCTGATTAGTGGATGAGGATACATAAGGGGGGTGGGAATGGGAAACATAGGAGAAATGCAGGAACTCTGGATGCGGCAGGGGGGAGGTGGGAGGAAGGAAAGGGGAATGGGTATAGTAATGATGGTTGGTTGAGATTGTCATCACTACCCTTGGTGCATGTACGAAGACTCAAATGGTGTGACTCTGGTTTGCAACCAGAGAAATGGAAAAACTGAGCTCCATTTATGTACTATGACTTGAAACACATTTAAATAAAATAATTAAATTTAAAAAATAAATAAAAATGACTTCTATAGATATTAGAAAAAAGTAAATGTGCCTAATTATAAAGTTAATTACAAAATTAATTACATTAAAGAGTACATGCATCTCTGATCAGTTTTACTTACTAGGGATCAATATCCTTTTCTGGTCCTCATGGAGTTAGAGGCAAGTCATTGATGTTCATTATTGTTGTTTGGTGGTTAATTATATAGCAGTATCTTGAATATCGAATAAACTAGAATGGATAATTATATGGGCACATAATGATGAGAGTGTGAGCTTGAATGAATGGCATGTGTAATGATAAGGTATTCATTCATCTACTCATTCAGCAAGTATATAATATTATTTATCAGATAGAGTGATAAGCTATGGAATTACAACAGCGAATAAGAAAGCCTTTTCCATAACAGATTTATCTTCATCTTGTTGAGGGGATAGAGAAGTATTGAAGTAGTTGTCATTAGTGTGAAGAATATTCTGAATAAATACCAGATTTGTGTAGTTATTGATGCAACCCACAAGAGAGGAACCCAAACTATCTAGGTTTGATAGGTCAGGAAAGGTTTTCTAAGCAGGATTTTGTGAAAATTGTTGAAGTCAGCCAAGTAGAATGGGAAGGAATGAAAGGAAGACACTCCACATATGTAAGTACATGGAGAACTGAAAAGAATTCATTGAGGATGTAGTTCGGAACTCGATGAGATAGATGAGGCTCAAGCTGCAGGTAAGAATGGATCCTGAAGGGCACCATGCATGCTATGCAGGAGTTTGGACAATCCCTTTAGGATAATGAAGGCCCATGCAGATTTAAAGAAAGAATGCCACTATCAGAAAATATGAGAGACATGGCAGAAGTAGAACTCTATTGTCTTCATGCAATGGAAACCCAGCAGCAGTGACTTGATGGATTAATGAAATAAGAAGAGTTTTGTGTGTTTGCTTTTTGTTTTTGCTTGCTCGTTTGTTTTTTCAGGTAATAAGAAATATGGAGGCAGAGAATCCTGATAAAGTAGGGCCATGGGACTAAGACTTCTCTCTGGCTTCTTTAGTTTTGGCATTTGGTTTCTCTTCATAGTCATAAAAAGGCTGTTATAATTTTGACATTGAACCTATGTCCCAGGCAGGGTGAAGGGAAAGGTTGGGGAACAAGGGTCAAGGAAACAAAATAGTTAAGTAAATCAGCTTCCTAAAGAACTTTCCAGAAATCTTCTCAGGTCAAATTCACTTACATCTGATGTACCAACATGTCTTATGCTAGCAGCAAGAAAGACTAAGACATTAAGAGATTTTTACCTATTTGAATTAGGTAACAGCTTTGGAAACAAGAATGAATATTAAGTAGGCAACATGCAGTGCCTGGCTCTTAAGTGTCTTGAACTTTATCAGTGACAATGGGAAAAAGAGAAACATATTCAAGGGATATTAACAAAAGTGAAAGTGAAGAAACCTTAAAGATCCTTTGGAAGTGGAGGGTTAGGGAAAGGGAGCAGTCAGGGTGATTCCCAAGTTTCTGCTTTGAACGACTGGGTGTGGTGCCATTTTCTAAGACAAGGGATGGAAAGGTAATAAATTCTGGATATGTTGAGCACAACTTTCTTCTGGAATATTCAAGTGGAGGTATATAGTGGCTCAAAGAAAATAATAGAAAATGATCCATATCACATTTAACTAAAGCCATCAGAGTACCTGAGATCTGAAAAAATAGAAAGTGAGAATAAAAAATGGTCAAGATGCTTTTAAAAAGAATTAATGGATTTGGTAATTTGTCAACTCTGTGTACAGGAAACAAGTTTAGATTTTACAACTGGGAGATTCTTTGGTGGTCTTGGCAGTACAAAGGGAAATTGATCCTTTATAGCACTCTTTTTTCCTTTTTGACAAGGCAGTTTAATTCTCTGTACTCGGCTCAAATGCATGATCACTTTTGAATTGCTTTATATGCTCCAGAACAACAACAAAAAAGATGATTAAATTGAATATGTTTAATAGATATTATGTTAAACAGTAGTTGTGACTTGACATTTTAGAGACCTGAGACAAACGTTCAATTCCATCACACATTTTGCCTCTGGGATGATTATTTTCTTGTTCTACATCTCAGTTCTCCATTTTGCAAATATGGCAAATAAGGCCTTTTCTCCTTGTGGAGGTAGGTAAAATTAAAGTTCACTGGAGGTGGACTCCCAAGAGAGAGGCAGATAAAGGTTGAGTTACTGAAGAGCATCAGTACCTCTTCAGTATCTCTTTCCTTCCTGTACAGAGGTCAAGGATGAGTGTTCTTCAGGGTGATTGCTAATGCCCACACTATAACCCTTTGCCTCTGATAGCTGCAAACAGTAGCTCTTCCAGAGACTCAACAGAGTGCAGCTGACCTTCTGCATTTGACACAACACAAATGCAGAAGGAGTGAGGAGAGACTACCAAGCATTTGTTGAATTGATAAAAGACAGAATACAACTCATTCCTGGGAAAATATTTTCAGCCCTACTGTAGATAAATATTTATTTCAGCTCTGCTGGGAAGTATGTGCCTAATAAATGATGTTCCTTTTTTAATGGTCTGTTTACATTTTAGAGAATTCACATCAAAAATTTTGGTCATTTATATCACATATGATTTTCAAGGCATATTTTCATAAAATACTTCTGAGAAGATTAAAACTCATCAAGAAAATATCCTTCATTTTCTAGGTTCCCATAAATGACTTTAAAATTTGTACTTCATGATAAGCATAGATACGGAAGTCTTTTATTCACATAATTCCTTTGTATTACAAAGGATCCAAACGCTTACAAGGGAGTGTTATAATCAATCAACATCAAGGGACAACATTTGTTTAAAAAGAAGCATTTTGTTGCAAAAAAACTTAAAAAAAAACATGTTAATTTCAGAAGTGTGTTAGTTAACTTTTTATTGCTGGAACAAACTATCTGAGAACAACAACTTAGATGAGAAAAGATTTATCTTGGCTCTTGGTTTCAGGGGTTTCAGCCCATGGTTGGCTAGCTCCATTGCTTGGGTTATGAGGAGAGGCAGAAAATCACACAAAATCCTTTTAAGTTCAACTTGTGAGTAAGCCATCATACAGAGCCTTTATTCCCCCCCACCTTTTTTTTTTTGGTGCTGGAGATTGAACTCAGGGACACTTGAGACCACTGAGCCACTTCCCCAGCCCTATTTTGTGTTTTATGTAGAGACAGGGTCTCACTGAGTTGCTTAGCGCCTCAGCATTGCTGAGGCTGGCTTTGAACTCGCGATTCTCCTGTCTCAGCCTCCCTAAGTGCTGGGATTACAGGCTTACGCCACCGCGTCCGGCTTTATTTCACTTTTTATTGCCCACAATCCTGACAGGCAGGTGTTATCTGTGCTTTAAGAGGCTTTAGCAACTTCCTTAAGGTTTCAAGGCAGGTAGTGAAGTCAGGATTCAAAACCTGTCTGCAGACTGCCAAGCACCTGTTAAGGACTATTGCACATGGCCTCTAACGTGGCTTCTCACACCACATATGTTAGAAAATATGGAGCCCAGATGTCAGCCACCTAAGGCTTATCAAGCTTTCCTGCTTTGTGTGTCATAATGCTCTCTCACAGTTAAATAAAGTTGTTTTGAGCCTCTGCCTTATAAACTGCGGTAGCCCATTGCCCTACTGCTGAGCATTCCAGAGGTTTCTCATTTTCTTAGGCCCTGCTCATCATAATTGCCTGTTGCTACTTTTCTCTTTCAGCCCATTCTGTCTCCTGCAGCTCATTTTGTTTCTCCACTCAGCTTTCACTCACAGAAGCACCATCAGCACAAGGCAGTTCTATAGTGTTTTTCCCTTTTACCAAAGTGCCAGGATAGCAGAGGGTGATCATTTCAGAACACCTCAAAGCACTTGAAATGGGGAATGAGGCACTCTGCTTCTTCAGAGCGCCCAAGCCACTATCTTCCCCATTTTCCCTCAGGACTTTCCTTCTCAAGGTATCTCTGTAGAATTTTGCCTCTTCTCTTCTTATTTAATTCCAAGGTACCCTCAATATCTGTCTTTCTTGGGCTGCCAAAGAAGCTCCAATTTTGTTTTGTTTGTTTTTGCAGTGACTTAAGCTTTTTTTTTTCTTGCATGTCCTCTACTAATTTTGCCTAATACCTTTTAACATAGAATGTCTTCTTTTTCCTCACAATAAATATTGCCACAGCAATATATCTTCCAATTATAATATAGTAATACTTCTTTTTCCTCTCCCTTAAGATGGAATGACATAAAAACCATCTAAACTCGGGAGAGAGGACTCTTTTGCTTTACTCTGTAGAGTCTATAATTTGTTCCACAGTATTATTTTCATCTGTGAATCTCATTCATTCCATGAAAAAATGGAAACTAAGGGACTTTAAGGGACATAACAAATTTGTATATTTAATGTGTCATAAACACATATTTGGACCTTAGAAATTAAGGTAAGTAATAATAGCTCTGATAGTTTTAAAGATTAAAAAAGATAATGCCTCAGGTATTAGAAAGAATTGTGTTTTTTTGTTTTTGTATTGGAAATCAAACACAGGGACACGCTACCACTGTCTTAAGACAGGGTCTCACTAAGTTGCAGAGACTGGCTTTTTGCTGTCCTCCTAGCTTAAGCTGGGATTACAGGTGTGTGCCACTGCACCTGGCTGGAATGCGTTTTTTTGTTGTTGTTGTTTTGTTTTTAAAATCTAAAACACTTGTCTAGCAGATAGGACTTGAAAGTAGCTCTTACCCAGTCACTGTGATTGGCAGCATTAATGTGATGCTTGGTTCTTTGAGGCAAGATCAGTATATTCAAAGACTTTTTATTGCTACCATTCTCTATAATTAGTCTAGCCTCTGACCCCTATTTAAAAACAAACAACAACAACAACAAAACACTTGTGCTTTGCAAGTTCTAACTAACACTAGGAGATGTTGCTAGGACCATATAGGCTAAAATGTTCAATCACAAAGCCAAATGAATCTTGCTTCAGAATGAAGAATTTGAATTGTTTTTGTAGAATTTTGTAGAAGAAAATAACTGTATTTGTAGAATATTGCAGAAGAGAATAACTATAACAGCTTTGCCATCCTGATGTGTTTTCTATTCCCAGGGGCTGAAAAATTTACCCCAGAAAAGTTGCTTATTTTGCTGAGTATCTCAGGTATCTCTTTTGATGCTTAGTATACCCCAATGCAGTTATTGTCTTTGGCATTTTATATGCAAGCAAACTGAGACACAAAATGTGTAAGTTACTTATATAATATCACAAAGTAAATGAGGTGCAGAGCTAGGATTCAGTCCCCAAAGCCTGTACCTATGCTAATCCTGAGCATCTATCTCCATGTTCAGCTGCTAGATTTAGAATTTTCACCTTTATCATTTGCCATAAAACTTCAATATATTGAGCAATGTGCATGTTATGCACTTGAGAAACTAACAACTTAATACTTCCCTATTCTGTTAAGCCAACTGATTTTTCATATATCTAAAATATTCTAAGAAGCCTCCCCAGCAGCAATAAGGACTAAAGTGTCAATAAATATTTGTAGTAAGGATGAACTAGAGCAAACAAGAACACTCTTTGCTTTCCAAATATAAATTAATTCTTGCTTTTTCCAAAGCTATGTGTTTAAATAAAACACATGTGCCTCTCAGGGCTATTGGCTGAATCAGTTTCCAAGTTGGAAGAGTAAGAATATGAAATTAAAAACAAACAAAAAAAGCCCTTTTACTTATTTATGGCCACGAAGGGTCTGTACTAAAAAATAAAATCCATAAGTCATGTACTCATTTCCAAGTAGCTATGATCTGCCCATCACCTCTGCATGGTGAGCAGAAGCAATCAGTTTTAGAGACTGCGTTTTAGAGATGCTGAATCGGCTCTCCTGGTACTGGCCACGGCAATGCTACATTCCTCCCAAAGAGAAGGAAGTTGAATTTGTGGATAATTGAGTTCTCTGATCATTGATGGAAATAGGAGGTATGATAAAAGCTACAGTATTGTTCATTTCCCAGTGAAATCAATGCCAAGACATTTTGCTTCCTCTTCAGAACCAATAATACAGTCTCTTATAATTAGTGTGACAAGAAAAATCCATATGATCGCCAGGAATTCATGATCGCCTACTGTGTGCTATAAACTTCCCTACTCCCTGGAAATACACAATGGTAAGACTTCCTGTTTGCACTTGTGAATCTCTTTCCGTGAAAAACTACTTTTGAAAAGAAACTAAACTTTAGAAATACTATTTTACCATTCTTCCACCTTAGTAAATAAGTATGTTAACACATGATTGATCACCCAAAGATTGGGAAGTATGATGTAGAATGACTTTTATTTTATAGTCAGATGCAAGGGTTTGTATATGAAGATAGATTAAATTGGTTCAAACTAGGATTTGTCTCGAAAATTAGATTTTCCTAACATCATTGAGACAAGCATTTTTCTTGATATTTCTCTTTTTTAATAAAAGAAGGCAATTCAAAAATTCAAACTTTCCATTTATTTGCATTATTGCTGAGGGCTGTGTTATTCTTAATTAGTTTTTTCACCGTAATTGCTATGACACCCTTGACATTGAACACTCAAAGCCATTTGTTTTATCCTGTT
>PVHX01012691.1:27527-58218 GCA_004024805.1 Geosciurus inauris
TTTTTTTTTTTTTTTTTTTTTTTTTTTTTTTGAGAACTCAGGTTTATTTATGCCAGTGGAAATGAGCTAGTGCTCTGAAGTTCTGGGCCCCAATCTGAGGTTACATGGAGATTTTATAGCAGAGTTGACATCATTTCTTAACCATTACAACATTGGTGGGTTTGAATTCTTGGACCATGCAACCAAGGGCCCTGGGCAGGAATTCTTGTGATAAGCAGTTCACAGATGCAGAACAAAGACAGGGTAATACCTGCAAGTGATATAGGGAAGTGGCCTTCATCACAGGCAGGAGTTTCTCAAGATAACTACAAGCTTACACTCCTAAGAGCTGTGATTCAAACCTACCATAGAAATGTTACATTTTAAAGTAGTATTTAAACAATATTCTTAGGAGACCAGTCATGAAGTAGCAATCTCACAAAGACCAAAGCTATAAAGTAATATTTCCCCCTTCATTTCCAGTTTGAATCTATTGCAAAGAATGCTGCTATAACCATTATAATTTACCTCCTGGCTCACATATGTACATGTTTCTTTGGAGATGTATCCTTTTTAAATTGATAGGTCATAAGATTCTGCATATCTGTATCTGGACTAAATAATGCTAAAATAAGTGGTTGCATCAATTTGTTCCCCCCTAGTACTATGTGAGAATTTTTATTGGTCTACATTCTCACCAATATCCAATTAACCAAAATTTTGAATAATTTTACAGAATAGCTAGTAGAGAGGATCTGGAATGTTCCAGTATGAAGAAATGAAAAATGCCTGAGGTGATGGTTTGGCTGGTTATCGGGATCTGATTATTGCATATTGTATAAATGCATTGAAATGCACATAAACGTTTTTAAAAGGGGAAATTTCATCATTGCAACTGATGGAGAAGAGGCTTGAGAAAACTGCATTTACATATTACATATATAGATTAGATTAGTTCTTTTTAAATAATTTAATCATGCATTATAATTATACATAATAGTGGAATTCATTATGCCATATTTGCACATGCACACATGTAATTTGATCAACCTCAACACCTTGCACCTTCCCTTTCTAAAAGAGACAAAAATACATAGGTTTCCATCAATAGCCTGAAAGAGAAAAGTCTAAATTCCCTTTATTCTCTCTGCCTTTCTAGTACATGACCACTATAATCCAACTGAAGCTTCCTTTCTGGTACACCAAACAAGAGAGACTCTCCTGATTTGGTCTGGAAGGCTAATGGCTGGATTTGACACAGCATATGTTGTAACATACTATTGGTTACTGAGTACACACAGAGGCTCAGACAGCTGGCCATGGCCACACTTTTGGCTTGGACTTGTGCCCTGAACTTCCACAGCTGAAAGGAGTCCATGATTTTCTGGCTGCCTGATCCACTACCCTTGTGGCAAGAGAGCCAAAGTGGTAAACCATTTTCACCAAGTCTCCATTGTACCCAAACTGTTTACCTTTTACTCTGATACAAATACTCTTTTATTTGAAGGTGTCTGTTCTTTTGTAGTAATGATGCATCACCTCTTTTGAGATAGTGCCCATTAACATATGTCAGCCTATATTCAAAATATATAAAAGCATCCTTGAATAGAGTTCAAGAGAGGCATATTCAATTACTTAGGAGAGCCAAATCAACATTTAGGGGTTTTCCGAAGGTATGCTATCCTGAAGGCCTCATCACATTCTTAGCTAAATTCTTGACATGAATGTTCATGTTGGTACTTCATATTAAAACCTATGGAATGTTCCCAACACAAAGAAATGACACATGTCTAAGGTGATAGATATGCCAATTACTTTCATCTGATAATTATACCTTGTATAACTATATTGAAATATCACACTATACAATATAAAAATGGTCTGGAAGGCTATGTGTCAATTAAATATAAAATATATTTAAAACATTTAAAAGTGAAGTGGAAAATTCTGTAGTTCAATGTGTGTTGAGATGATTAAGTAGCTCATAGGGAAGAAGTCTATAGCTCAAGGTCAGGTTTAAATGAGAGAAAAAAAAAACACCTTGATTCCTAAATAGACAATAACAAGCCAGATCCATTTATTGTTTGTTTGCTTGCAACAGGTAACCACAGCAAACATCACATATGCAAAATATAACAACAGGCTAAGATAAAAATTACAATCATTTGGAAATCCAAGGCCTCTTTTTTCATATTTGGAAGGATTCTGACATCTACAGCTTCACCTTAGAGATTGGCTGTATGGTTTGAAACATCTGAACTTTGTATTGTTTCTTTAAAAGGCAGCACTAAAAGGGGGGCTTGGCCACGATAAAATATGGGCAGAGCAACTGTTGAAATAGGATGCAGCCAATATTTATCTGGATGATAAATTCATGTCAAGAATTTCCAATTTACTGTACATCTATGGAGTTATGAAGCCCACCATTAATCATAGTCTTACTGCAAGAGCCCATTATAATCCGTACAGAGCCACCAATAGAGCAAAAGCAGAGAGAGAGAGAACAAAAGAGGTTCCTAGGATGAAGGTTGCAGATTCTAAACAAAGATGAGTGACACACATTGGGTAGAATAAATCTACAAATAGCCTAGAGCCAGACATCAGACATTATTTGAAATGACAAACTTCACATTAACTAAAAGAGAATTAAAAAAGATCACAGATGGAGACAGACAGTGGGGCTAAACCTTATACAACTGCATGATTCATTTCCAGAAGAAATCAATGTTGAGATGACTTCTTTCCTCCTTCAGAACCAATAATGAGCCTCCTATAATTAGGCAAACTTTCTCTGTCCTATCAAAACAAACTGTGAAGCCACAGTGAGACTACTGACACATCTACGTCTTGACCAAAGCTATAGTATTTTAATCTAAGTACAATGCAAAGATGCATGAGTCAACCTACCGTAAACTTTCAGCAAATAGTATGTGTCATTGGAAATAACTTCTGCTTTTCCAAAGACTGTAGATTTATTTTGTAGGAGTTTTAGAAACAAGCAACAATAATTTTAGCTAAAGCAATTCCCCATGTTCACTAAACCATAACTGTCTGAAACTAGTTATTTCTAGAATTACACAGAACCAAAATAGCAAACATGTAAACAGAGAGCTATGGGTTAGAATTCATCAAATGAGAGAAAAAACTTTTCAAATTTTAAGGTATAAAATGTCACATCTGTTAACTATTTATACATGCCCAAGTTTAATGCACAATTCAAGCACTAATTAAAAACTATTCTCCTCAAGTAGAGAACCAATTTGCTGTGTGTGTAGAATGAATAATATAATCAACCTTCCTCAGATACCAGTTTTCTCTCCATACAAGCAGTCAAAAAGTAATTGACCTTTGGACCTTTCATTAAAACAGCATTTGAGGCTGAAGAAGAGAATCTGTGTGCCTTCATGCCATCAAACAGGATTATAGCATATCTAATGCCATTGTTTCAGTTTTCTCTATTGACAACATGAGCACCTGGGCTGTACTCTGAATCAATTGGAGAAAAAGCAGAGTTGAGCTGATAGGCCATGCCACATTTCATCCAGTCCACACAGCTGTAGAATGTGGAGTCAGCTGTAGGCAGTCTTAGTTTCCACTGAGCTGATAAAATAAAACATAAGACATGTGAGTGACGTCTGTCCCAACCAGGACACTGGAATGGAGAGATGATGCTCTTTGTTCCAACCTTATGCTGCTGGATTGTATGAATACCAAGCACAAATTCCAGGAGGAGGCATTTTTCATGCCACTTATTTCTCTTACTTTCTAAAATTTTTGAGAAATTTTAGAAATAATTGCATCATCAAGAACCTGGGACTAATTTGTGGGTAATATGTGATAAATATTCCTGGGAATGAATAAAATTGTGGAAATTCCTGAGCAAGTCTATGGGAGTCTAAAATTGAAGCTGGAAAGAAGCACAGATGGTCTACTTTGTTCCTTTTATTTTAGACATGATTGAAATGATGAGGCCCAAAGAAGTAGAACAAGGAGGCTCCAGGCACCATTTTGTGAAGACTAAACTTGAGATTGAAGTCATCTGAGTGTCCTCGATTATAGCATTGCTTCATACTCTTTCAAGTACTTTCATTAAGTTTATTTAAAAAAAAAAAAACACACAAAAATTTAAACAAACCAGAACAATTCTCACTGAAAACATCTTCCAAAGCTCTATGAACATGCTTTGCTCTTTCTGGCAGGGATTAGCTCTACTATGGACAATCCATGTGATCTTGCTCATTTGCAAGTACGTAGTATCACCCAACTCCTGTTTTTAAATTATCACCAAACTCTGGTGATAATTTTTGTAGACTTCTTTTTGAGAAACAAAGTTCTAAAATGGTTTTTGTAATCTTTTCAAGTAAAATACAGGTCTTGACCTTCAATGTGAAATGTGTGCTTACTTGCACTTTAATTAGGCTGAACGTATAAATTATCTTCCAAACCAGCACATTTGCGGGGCAGTGGGCATGGTGAATGGGCATGCTATTTACTATTACAACAGGAGGACAGGTACACATTTGAATTATTCTTGACAAATTAGGCCATGCATCTCCCTAGCTTTACAGTTTTCAGCATTTGAAATAGTAAGTAAATACCCTATATGTTCAGGTATTCATGTTTGTCTGTTTTCTAGAGGTTTTAAATGACTTTTTTTGTGCATTTTCAATCTTTATTTTTTCCCCTGAGTTTAAAGGCAGTACAATATGCTGAAAAGATAAAAAGAAGTGGAAAGAAAAGGAGTTAACCCGTACTTTTAACTGTGAGGACTCCAGCAAGTCATCCTCCTCCCTTGGATTCAATACTTACATCCACACAAGAAGAAAGCCGAATGAAGTCACCACTAAGCTTTCTCTGCTCTTGTGGCCTAGGGTTTCCACTTAATGTGTGTACATGTATGTGCAAGTGTGTGTGTGTGTGTGTATGTGTGTGTGTGTGTGTATAGATGTGTGAGCAGGAACGTGTATGGGTGTGCATACACACATACACAAATACAGATACAAAGCCTACAGGTTGACTATGAAAAGTAATGAATCTCAATAAATATCAGATAAAAAAATAACAAACAAACATGAGTCTGGAATGTACTATTGGTAGTGTTATCTTTGAAAGGAAAGCAAAATTGTTATCTGTATTGAAAGTCACACCCAGAGAAATAATGTGATACTAAGTTGGCAGTTCAGTGACAGACAGGAATTTGTTTTTTCATTGTGTCATTGACAAAACTCTACAGCTTTGGATACTGGTGCCTTTGGTGTCATAACAGGGTCTCTTCTGTGGTGGTATCACAGTAGACACTGTCTGTTTGCTCTTGGTTACGAACACTTCCTATTTGACTCGCCTTCAATTTTTAGGCAAATTCTCTGGCTTCTGTGATTGTTTCTGAGCATCTACAAGTTCTTGCCATCTTTTTTGTGTCTTCTGAAAGAAAAGACTTGGAGGATAAAAGAGATTTACATAGTCACATACTTTCCAGGTGTGAATTATTAAACACATAAAAGTAGTTGGATGAGAAACAGAAACAGAATTCATCATAAATTCTAGATCCATATCTAGTTTAATAAATTCTCCCTTTTAAATTATAAACGATAAACTTTATCTGCTTTCTTCATATGTTGTGGGCACAATTTAGGATGGTGTTTTGTCTCTCCATATTGCCTGTCTGAACTCTTACATTTAAAACCTTCCTCAAGTCACGTGATTTGAGCTAGGGAGACAAATGCACACATGCCGCTTCTCTCTTCTGTTGGAAGGCTTTGCTTTATGTTTTAGAAGCAGAAGTGCAGGACTTAATTACTGTGATACATTCCAACACAAGCTGTAGGAAAAGGAATAGTTAATAAAAAGAGGCTATTGAAATATGGGCTTTGGTAATATGTTAAGCATTATTTTTTATTTTAAAAATTTTTTTTAGTTGTAGATGAACACAATACCTTTATTTTATTCATTTATTTATATGTGGTGCTGAGAATTGAACCCAGTGCCTCCCTCATGCTAAGCAAGCACTCTATCACTGAGCCGCCACCCCAGCTCCATGCTAAGCATTTTATATAGAGAATCTTGACTAATCCTCAGAGCAGTCTTTAAGGGATAGATGTAAATATTTCCATTATATAGATGAAGAAATTGAACTTTGGTAATAACAACCAATTAGCCCAGTTTGCTCAGCTAGTAAGTAGTGGAGCCGGGATACAAACCCATGTGTATAGGACACCTAAAACCATTGCTTTTAAAATGGGTTTGTTATTTCTGGAGCATACAATGAGGTGATAACTTTTTTCTTTCTATTTGCAGAAAGTCCCATGTTTTTAAAACTCTTACTGGCATATACATTGAGCATATTTGGTCCTCATGATATTCTCTAAGGGTAGCAAAAAGGAGTTGCATGCACAAAATTCATTTTGCAGATACAAAATCAATGCTTAGAGAAGATCCTCCAGTGTTATAAAGCCAGAAATTGGTAGCACCAGCTTTAAAACCCATGTCTTTAAACTGCTAGCTTAGTGCAAATTCTCAAAGACAGAACTATTTATTTAAAATAGCTAGAAAAAAAAGATAAACCTTAAAGAAACAAAATTGGAAGCATATCCAATCATCAATAAGGCTCAGGTGTGGATTAATCACAAATGGAGGCACCATTTGACAAATGCCTTTTTACCACACTTACCTATTTCATATCCCAAACCAGTCTGAATTTGTGACAGCCCCAATAAATTAACATGGTTGACTCTCTAAACCTCTGTGATTCGTTTTGTCTTATCAGGGGATACTCTATATTGATTCGTCTGTTTCCTTCACAAATTCAGGTGTTCCTCAAGTACAGACACCGTTCTAGATCTTTCCATAAAGTGGATGCTCACTAAAGTTCTGGTGAATAAGAGCAGAATAGATTTTCTCATTAAGCCTCATAATACTGACATCTATTCAGTTCTCAATCTTTAATATATGTTAGATGTTAGGTATATAAAGTAACTTAACCCAAACAACAATATTATGGGGTATTTTATCCCAGCTTCACGAGTACAGACAATGTGGTGCAAATAATTGAATAGTTGTCCAGGGTGGTATTATAGTTAAGGTCAAAGTGAGAGTTTGAACTCACTCTAAGTGCAATTTAGAAAACTAAAATTTTGAACCCATTAACACTTAGCCATTCTGTTAGATTGTATTCCTTGTCTCTGATTCATTTCATAAATTTAAAATACATCCCAATAGTGTTTTGCAGTGACATTAATATATTGGATAAAACATTATTTTAAAAATGAACTTCAGATAAATTTTACTTTTCAGTACTAAACAGCACTCAATCATTCAGGGATTATACCAGAAAAAAAAAAAATGCTGCTTTAACAGTTCTCTGCTGAGAATCTAACATCAAGATCCAATAGGAAGGGGACATAGCGCAGGCTTTGGAGAAAGGTGAAGCAAGGTTTGAGACCCAGCTCCATCCCTGTTTCTGGCCAAGTTTCCCAGAAGTAGCCCCTTGGACAAGGATTTGTGTTCTTTTTTGGCATGGTGTCAACGAGACGTGATGTTTCACCCAGGCTTCATCCAGGCACATGAACTACTATCTCTACACCACTAATTATTCTTTATTTGCCTTGCTCTTTTTCCCTGGGCACCATTCCCATTAGGTCCTATCACAGTCTTACTGCCCAGCAGCTTCCGGGTTTGGACTTGCTCATTTGGTTGGAGATGGGGGTCAGGGTGAGGAGCAAATCAAGGTCTTCCAACCAGGCTCACCTCAGGAGACTAGGATTTTGGCAGGGCTCTTTCCTCCTCAATAGCCACACCTCCTGGTCCTTTTCTTCTGTTGACAGATGTAGGTGCTTTACTATCTCATGCTGGTTCCTTTTATCCTGCCCATACTTCTCTGTAAATGGTCCTTTCATTAAACTCTCTTTTCTCAAAGCCTTTGCTGCACATCTTCCTGCTTAGTACTGACTAATATATCTCATATCTGTATGATATTTTCATTATGGATTTTAATAGAGAGAAAAGTCCAGAATACTCATTTTACTTATTTCTCCCTTTTATTTCCCTCTTCTCCCAAAGTGCTACAGAATCAAGAGAGGTGACATTTCCCTCTTCCTTTTAGGATCCCTTTTATCATATCCTGAATTTCCCTTCTCATGGTTTAGAATAAAGTTCTATTTCCTATCTTGCACTTGATGTGCCAATTTGATGTGAAGGAATTGAGAAGATTCTTTTTGCTCTCAAGAATATCTGATCATACTGGATCATCAAAACCAAACACAGAATGATAAATAACTTCAGAATCAAATGTAAGGAATGCTGTTACTGTGGTGATTGGCAACTTCTTTCTTTTTCCCAGCATGTGATAACATGACTTGGAATTGTTATAGACAAGTCTGATTTACCTGAGAAGACAGAGGAGAATATGCCTATTTTAATAATTTAATAGCATCTGCACTACTTTGGCTAGAGCTGAATATACTCTAAAGGGCCACTAACCCTACATCTTACTTTACAGAAAAGTAAGTGAAGAGTAATACCTTGAGATAAGAAGAATTACAGGACCCCCCAAATGCCCATGTCCTCATCTCCAGAAATTGTGACTATGTTAGGTTATATAGAAAAGGGAACTTAAAGTGTATAGATGGAATGACAGGAGCAATTCGATCAGTTAACTCATTTTACTTTATTTTTTATTTTTTAAAATTTTTTTGGTACTGGAGATTGAACTCAGGTGCACTCGACCACTGAGCCACATCCCTCAGCCCTGTTTTGTGTTTTATGTAGAGACAGGGTCTCACTGAGTTGCTTAGTGCCTCGCCGTTGCTGAGGCTGGCTTTGAACTCGCGATTCTCCTGTCTCAGCTCCCTAAGTGCTGGGATTACAGGCTTGCACCACAGCGCCCGGCTTCATTTTACTTTAAAATTGGATATTATCATGGGTTACCTGAATGGACCCAGTGTAATCCAGAGTCGTTAAAAGTCGAAGAGAGAGACAGAGAGATGGCAGCATAAAAAGGAATCAGCCTGAATTGCTAATTTTGAAGGTGGAGAAAAGGGCAAGCACCAGGTTTCTACAAACTGGAAAAGGCAAGGAAACCGAATCCCCTCCAGAGCTTCCAGAATAAACATTGTATCACCAACTCTTTGATTATAGCTCATTTGGGAGCTTCTGGCCTCCCAAACTATAAGCTAATTATATCTGTATTGTTTTAAATAATTATGTAGTTTGTTTTAACAACAAAAGGAAGCTAATATCACTTTGCACTACATATCTTCTCTTTACTTCAAAATTTTCATTGTTATTTATTGAGTATCTTCTATGGGTCTTACACTATGCCAGACACAGGTATGCAACAAGAAATCAGATAGATGTAGTCCCTACCCTCTTAGGTTTTACAGGCTGGTGGGGTTAAATACACAGCATGAATATCAAATTAAGGGAAGAACAACCTAGATGAAGGACAGTATGCTGCAATGACCTGGGTGGCTGAGTGAACACAGGGCCAGGAAAGGCTCTCGAGGAGCAACTCTTTCCAGTTCATCACTGCAGGGTGAGAAGTGAACTGACCCCAGAGATGTGGGTGGGACTGGGAGCTGGGACATGAGAGACAAAGGCAGAGGGAAAAACAGAATTAAAAGGAAGATCTTAGTGCATGGCCAAAGAAATTTTGCATGGCTGGAGAGAAGGCCTAAGAGAAAGCATGGTGAGAGATGGCGCTGCCCAGTGTGAGTAGGGGCATACATGCTCGGGAGTGGACCTTGGTCCTGTGGGGACAGAATTTGGTGATGTGATTTAATGCTGTTGATAAGATGGTTACTACCATATATTGAATCATTCATATCATCTTTCTGTGTATAATAGTAATAAACAGGTCACGTTAAATGACAAAGAGCTCAAAGAAGAGCAATGTGAGTGAAATATGAGAAAGGAAGAAAGAGGCGCTGCAGGAGCTGGTGAGACCTAGCAGAATGTGCTAAGTTTGGAAAACCCGTTCTACAGTCCCTCTGGAGTAGAGGTAAAGGTTAAAGGGTTAAGAAATATTGAGAACAGGTAAGCTCATAGATAAAATATTGCTTATTTTTTTCCAAAAGACAACATTTCACAAATGAATGAAGTTTCACAGGTGTTAAATTACCACTTAGACACCAACATGTGTTGGATCAAATACATTCTTAAAACAAATGCTAGCTTCTATAGGAAAAGAAGGAGCAAATGTACATAAGTTCTTATATTTTGTCTAGGATTTTTTTTTGGAGAGAGTAACTTTATGTACTAGTAAGGTTTACTTTCTACATGTCATAGATAAGAAAACTTAAAGAATGATGATTCCCATTAAGTTCTGTTCTTTTTCTAAAATTACAATAAGTTCTTTAAATACCCCGTTTAAATCTACTGGCCCATCCTTTGATTCTAACCAGAGCACAGTTTTATATGTTCTTAAAGAAGAAATAATACAGAAAGGGAAGCTAATATTTTATCAAGTTTCAGAGAATTTATTGTGTATGTAATCCTACTACATTTGCCCAGAAACCTCAGAAAAGTTGAATAATGCTCAAGGTTAACAGGTTATTGAAAGCTGTGATTTTAGCTCAGGTCAGTCTCATATCAAAGCTCAAGTTTATTCTATCTTACCATGTTGATTTCCATGCTCTCCTTTCAATAGCCAACAAAGTCAAATTCAGCTTTCTTGCTGCATTTCCAAAGTCAAGGGTGCAGCCTAGGAAAGGGCAGAAGAACGTTGAACTCCTGCATAAATTCACCTTCTATTTATCAAACCTCTATTATGTGTCAAATCTGTTTGTGAATATTATGATGAAAAAGACAGGGTCCATGTACCCCAGGCAGCTACATAACAAAATTGTCTATTTAATATAGTCTTTCATGAAAAAAATGCAATTAAATATGATTATTGCTTTCATGGAATGAATACCAGCCAGGTCCAAAGAAAACTTGCAAAAATAATGACCTACGTTTATATGACAAAAGAAGAGAAGGCTCCACCAAATAAATCACACTATGTATAGATGCTTGAAATTATCATTTTAGGGTTCGGAAAACTTGGTGAGAAAGCAGGAATAGAACCTTCACGTAGCCTAGAATAAAATCTGTATACCTGGAATGTCTTTTATTACTTATGTTCTCTATGTGGGTAAAATCCATATGCTGGGACTCACTCTGTAGCAGCACCCACTAGAAGATCAGGACCAAGTGCAATTTCATTTACAGGCCTGAGATATCAGGCGGCACTGAAGTCAGCCATTCTCCAGAGGGAAATTTCCCTTGATTGTGTCATCCCACCAATATTGAATAATCCATTAATGATGAAGAAATTGGCTTAGATAGCAATATCAAATACCAAGTCCAGAAATAAGAAACATTTTTTCTGACATGTATTTATTTATTTATGCATGTATTCAATAATTCTGGATTAAATACCTCCTGTGTGTCAGGCATCCTTCAGGGTTCCACTGAAAGTGCGATGAATGAGTTAGATACAGTCTTCCTCCTCAGAAAGCTTATCAAGTAGGATAATTAGGCAAAGAACAAGACAATGTTTTACTAAAATAAATTGCCTTTAATCCTAGGCATATATAAAGTTGGTTTCTGTGCTAGTTGGGGATGGATCATTCTTGATATCAGGGAGATGCTAGAAATCATCTCTGTGCTGGGATCATTTGAACTTTTTGCTCCTTCAGATCTATTCTTCACACTCCTTCAACCCTGCTTTTTGCTTTGTGAAGTTGACCAATATGAATTCCCAGCAAAGAGTGTGTCCTCTGGCTTCTGCTTGGTGTTAGCCAATGGTAGCCCAAGGCACTGAAAAAGAGGAGCCTTAGCAGGTCTGGGCCCTCAACCTTAGACCACCACTTCTCTCAAGGTGAGCTTCTCTACAAGACTCCTCCTGTCTCCAGTTTAGCTTTTGGATGGTAAAAATCCAGCCACTATTTCCTTGTTCCAGTTGTTGCAGTATGCCCAAAGTCTGCCTGCATTTTTATTAGGCCCTTTGTAAATAACTTTTCTTTTAATGATTTTAATTTGAGTAAACTTCCATTCCCTGTTGGGACCCTGCTTGGAGGAACACCTTTGTTGTATCCCGGATTTCTGTTCTTAATTTCCTCATTCTGTTGACATCAAAAAGTACCATAACATCAACCAAAGTACAGGAGGATACAGAGACAACATAAAACTTGCTAAAAATAAGCTCTCTCATATTCTTCCAACTTTATATATCTCTCAAAATTTACAATGTAGTTACATTTTGACATATTAATTCCATGCAAAGAATAATCTATTCATTAGATAGATGAACAGAGATCATTGTTTAGATACATTATTGTCCACTCAAACAGTAGAATGGTATGCAGATGTGGAAAAGAATGTAGGAAATCCATATGTAATAAAATTGAAAAGGCTCCAAGATGTATTATGTGAAAAATCAAAGTACTATGCAGTATGTTATATATGTATTTGTGTAAAACAATATACATATAGGTGGATTTATACAAACAATTGTTTTTATTTATTTTTGCTTTTTTTGGATATGCAAGAAATTAGATGTTAAAAGGGATAACTTTGAGGAGAGATGATAGAAAAAAGATAATCTTACTTTGAATTCTTCTAGCTTTCAGTGTTTATTTTTAAAAACCATGTGCTTGAATTAATTTTATGACACAAAATAAATATAGAAATAGAAATGTAATCTTAACCTCCCGTTTTGTTTAACCTAAGAGAGGCGTTCTGATTTCCAAATAGCAGTCATTCAGAGGGGAAAAAAAAATAGCACCCTAAGACAAATTTACAAGAAACTACATCAGTACATTAAACAATATCACTTCTGAAACCTGAAATAGGAACATTTTACTCCACTTATTTCACATGAAAATTTATTGAAACTGACTTCAAAAGCCGAACCACAGGTCTGTGATAGCCACCAGGGGCCTGTTAACATAACCTCTGCTTGTTTCCTCTCTTATTATTGCAATACAATTATAACTGGAAATCCCAAAACCATGTAATTGTCAACTAACTTTTGGAAAATGCAAATGGCTTACCGAGAATTTAAAAGGAAGGCCCCTCCTATCCTCTCTGAACTTTGTGGTGGTCTTTGGATGCAAAATGAACAAAGTTGAGGCAATCCTCAAAGTTGAAGCAAAGAAGGGAATAATCATCATTTCAGGAAGGGTTTCTCTTTCATCAAAGATCTCTGAGAAGAGATCAGTATAATACTATTTCCTTTTCCCAGAATATATTGACATCCATCCAGAGTTTTTCACTGAAAATTAGCATCCTCATATATACAGATAGATTTGATATCTGAGCTCATCTGGGTTAGCTATTTTTGTATGAAGTATATTAGCATGCTGTCCATACCTAAGGTATTATCTTATTAATACAGCACAGTTTCATATATCTTCACCCTATGTCTGCCTTTCACAAATAACCATAACCAACCATAGATAACAAATATTATTGAAAGTTCACAAAAAAATGGCTGGTGCACATACAAAGCCATTTGGAACTCAGATTTCCTTTTAGAGGAATTCAAATCACCAGTTTTATAAATTTTGATGGAAACTTCCAAGCACATGAACATATTGCATTGTTTTTCATTCTGTTAGCTTATTGACACAACATCTGTTGCTATTGTTACATTTATTTGCTCTGAAAAGACTAAATATGCAAGATGGGTAAAGTATTTTATAGATAGTCTTTTTCAACACACAGGGAATACTTTGCTATGAGTATTATTTGTGTCAACTCGGAATACTAGTCTTTGCTATTTTTGAAGAATGTAGTTTCCCTCTGTTAAACTTTAATCAGACAGTGTATTCAGAACTTACATACATGTACTTACAAGTACCTACAAGCACTTTACATATATGATTACATTTAAACTTAACAACAAGCTTATGAATTAAGGATTTTAATTCTCATTTTACTGATATCAAAGGGAAGTTCAAGAATATTAGGTAGAATCATATAGTTGAAAAGTGGCAGAGCCATTGTTTTGACTTCAAAGTTTATGTATTTTCTTCTAACCCCATGAATAGAGCTAATTTCACACAGTGTTCATTGAGTGAAGTGGCCACTTCTACTTTTTTTCTTTAATCTCCAAAGAAAATAAACTACTCAAAAGTTCCAATAACTTTTCCAAGGCCAAAATGACCCAGAAGTTCAAAGACCAATATAAAAGGCCAAAGTGAGAAACTGCTGGTATCTTCAAAAACCTCACTACCATCCGCAGTTTGAAAACACCCTTCTTTGGGTTTTTCTTTTCAATCTGTACCTGGAATGACTCTAATCACACCATATTTTGGAGCATAAGGATAGGGTAAAAATGAAGTCATAAAATTCAAGAGAACACAACATAAAAAGCTCCTTTCTGAATTGTTTCAAACATGCAGTGTCAGGGAAGACCTTTGTTTATGGAAGAATAGTTTTCCTTCTCCAGAGAAACCGCTCTCATCCCTTTTCTTATAAAGGAAATGATAATAATCAAAGCAATTCCTTAATTTGGGTGAAAAACCATGGCCAAGAGCATGGATCAAACCAGTATCCACATCAATGGTGTGATTGTCTTCCTTTCCATGATGTGTCTGTTCTTTTAGTACACTTTATGGATCAGTGACCATATCCCTTTGTGCTCAGAGTCACTAGTGGAATGAATAATCCACTTTGCACAATCAAACCATAGAAACACATCCCTCAACTTTTACTTTATAGGTGAAGAAGGGTGATGTGACTACTGGCTGGCCAATACATAGTAAAATTAGGACTGCTAACCAGATTCATGGTTTTCCAACCCTCAACTCTTTCCACACCATGGGAAGATCTTCTGTAGGATGGGAGGAATACTGGAACTTACCTCATGGGTTTATTGTGAGGTTTAAATGAAATGATGCTGGTGAACAGCTTAACCCAATGCTTACTACATGTTAAGTGCTAAATTAATACTAGTTATTATTATTAATGTAATGCTTTCCAAATCAGTGTCTTAACTCTCTGAGACTGATGCATGTATGGGTTTTAAAAGTTACATTTACCATCTATGACTGATTAACTTCTATTTTAAGTCAAGTTCAACTAAAACAACAGACATTTATAGATATTTCTTCTGAACTAGCTTTTAATATGATCAAGATAAATATTTGCACCAGGTGCAGTGGCAGAAGTCTGTAATCCCAGTGGTCAGGAGGCTGAGGCAGAAAGATCTCAAGTTCAAAGCCAGTCTCAGCAATGGTGAGGCACAAAGCAACTCAGTGAGATGACCCTGTCTCTATATAAAATACAAAATAGGGCTGGAGATGTGGCTCTGTAAAATCAAAACTCAAAATGGAGTCACTCTGGCTCAGGCCTGCACGTATCTGCTAACCTGCTCTTTGTGCTTCTGTGATTAATGCTTTGCTATGCTTGCTTCTCATGGATGGAGGGGCAAAACCACAGGCTGCCAGACCCCCTGGCCAGTTACCTAAAGTTCCAGGAACTGAAAGGGGACATAGGAGGCACTGTCACGATTGAACTGTAAATAACTATAGATTGAATATCGGCCAAATCCTGTTGTTCTGAGTCATGTAGCTAGCCCACCCTATAATAACCTCTGAAACCCTCACTTTGGGGTCACTCTCTGAAGGAAAGGAGAGCTGACCCCAATCGATTGGCCTGTGTGGCCTATTTCCTCAATAAACTTTGCTGCTTCTGCAGAGTTGTCTGGGCTGCACTTCTTGGAGAGAGGTGCAGGTTGGATGCAACATTTGGTGCATTGGCCGGGAAGCCCTCTTCCCAGTTGCTCCACCTGCTCTCCTTCCCGGGAGTGTGGAACGGGGAATTGATCCTCTCTACTGAGGGGAATTAATTCCCCTTGAGGAATAGGTCAAGTCTGTACTGGTATACCACAAAAGACTTGAGGGCCAAGCTGGACGCAGCGTGTTGCCCTGAGTCAGGACTCCACCCAGGAAGCTGGTGGACTCCATCTGATCTGGTTCAGGTTTCAGGTAAGAGATCACAAAACCATCCTAATGTTAAGTGGCCACAAAGGCATTATAACCTTGAGATCTCTAGCCTAACTGTGGTGTGTTTATTGTTTGTCTTGTCCTGTATACTGTCTCCTTGTCTTTTAAAATAACAAGTCAATCTTCATCCATACCTAGCCCTTTAGATTTGATCAAATCATACTTTAAGGATTTTCAGCAGAAGGCATCTGAATCCAGGGATGCCATTTACTCAGGTTAACTAACCACTCTCTGTTCCCTTGAATGGCCCACATTCAAGGTCAGATGGCCTCTGGAGGGGATCACCAAACTCCCCACTGCCTAATGGTTCCAAAAAAAAAAAATCATTTTTGGGCAGCCTGGCCACCCAGATCAAATACCAACCAAAGAAAAAAAATAATTAAAAAGGTTTTTAGCTGTACTCACTAAAGCTTGCATTAAAATGTAAACGGCTGCCAACAGAACTAAAGAAAAAAAATGTCAATAGTAAAAGCTAAAGGTAAAAAGACTATTTTAGAGATTGCCTTCAGTTAGGAACTGGGCCAGATGGCCAACAGAGTAGACAATATCAGTTTCTACAGAGGGCAGATTAAAACTAGAGAGTAACTTCCAACTATTGGAGGTAACCCAAAAGTTTTTAACCATGGCAGACCAATAATAAATGCTTTTCAAAATGCCAGGCTAAGATTTTGGTGGCCACTATCCAGAAGACCAAAAAACTAGTTTAGAATGGGACCCTGAGCTGAGGGGGGAGGGTCTCCCAAGGGGGACCAATGGAAGCAGACTCCCTTGCTGCCTCTTTGGGAGATTCCCTCAGGGAGAAAGGGGACCCCATTTGTATATATTCCCTTAGCTCTTTTTACCTCAGATGAGTGGGGACACATCAGGACAAAAACCAGGAAGACTTTTAAAATTTTATTTTTAAGTTCTTAATTTTGATCTGGAGCTCTAGGTTAATATATTTTTCTGATTAGACCTATTTTAGCTAACAAGTGCTAGCTCTCAATCTAATAGGTTTTAAAAAATAAGCTACAAGGCCTTTGTTTGTTTTGTGTAGGTACACCGGTGTATTGTCAGTCTACATGTATTGCCATATCTACATATGTTTGGTACCAAAATTGACATATGAGCTCATAAATTAAAATTTAAAAAATAAAATGGATCCAAATAACTTTGGTTCAGGTGGTTCAAAAAGTTCAATATAAATTGGGTAAACAAATAAAAAATAAAAATGTCTTTAAAAGTTACTAACTCACAAACTTCTCTAGGTGGTCGATTGTTAATAAAACGTTGATGTCTATAAAATGTTTACTATCCATTGTTTCTAGGATTTTTCTTCAACAGGAAAAGAAATGATGCTATTACATGCACTTGTCTAATATTTTGTTTTTTAAAAAAGTAAATAAATTAGATCTGACATGTGTGAGATTGACCATGGATGTGTTTGTTAAAGATATCTAAATGGTTTATAAAGTTAAAATGCTAACTGTTAAATATAACATCAAGTACTCTTTAACTCCTTAAATTCCTTAAGATAATATGATTAAACACATTATTGATGTTTTCATAAACTGGTAACATTAAAAAAGAAATTTAAAATTACTTTGTGTCTTAACTAAAAACCAGGTTATATAAAGGGTATAAATGTTTCAACTATTTCATCTTATTAAAATAAAATAAGATATATTTAGTAAAAAAAAAATTCTGTGTAAAAAAGTCTTCAAGCCTTCATGTAGTGAAGTTATAATACACCTAAGTAAACAATAAGAGGATCTAAATGATAAAAAAGGTCTATGTAAGTAAAGGACAAGTTTGTATGTAACTAAGTTGGTTATATATATGTAACACAAATAGTTAAAACTATTCAAGGTTTTTCCCTAAGGTCAAATATCAATGTACTGGTATAAACCAAAGTTTAATCTGTTAAAATGACAAAAATTTCTTAAAACATTAATTCACTCCTAACGTTGTGTTTATTAAGTTTTATTCTCAGAACAACTAGTCTTGGAGAAATTAAGGTTTGTACCACTCTGGTTAAACAGCAACTGGTATTTTACAGTTAAACCCAGTACTCTAATTTAAGACTGGTGAGACTGGCTTGCTGGATGTTTAAGACCAAGGCTTAAATATTAAGGTTAAAATAAGGGGGCTAAGGAAGCCAATATTTGGCTCTTGCCCTCTGAGTCAGCCTGAACCCTGGGAAAAGGGGAAGAACTTTACAACTCTGGGCCACATAACCTCCCAGTCAGGGAGATTATTGAGACCACTAGAAAACAGAAAGCCAATCAATGTGCATGCTGCAAAAGAGGAGGGTCACTGGAAAGGGGAAACATCCCTGATACATCCAAGGGGAGCCATATGGTCAATGAGACCTTGACCCATCCTAGTGCAGATGACACTAGCAGTGCTAAGAGGCTGCTCACAAGTTCCCCAAGAATGTCCCACAATAACACTCAGCTGACTCTTAACAAAAGATAAAATCAAGATCCATTTGACCATCTTCATCTTGAACACCTAGCAAAAACAGTTAAAACCACAACACAACCATTCCTGGGCATTTAAAAAATAATAATAATTATTTATAACTTAAGATGTACACTTGGGTTAGCCCCCCAAGAATAAGTAAGACTGAAGACAACAAAAGGCACACAGATCTTCCTAACCTCCAACATAGGTAGGCTTAGTCAATGTTTACTAATATATGTTTACTAGTATGATTCTCTAGCCCTAAGCAACTTAACTAAATGTTGTATATACATTCCTGATAATTCTAACAATACAGAAGATTTACATTCCCAAATAAAGGCCTTTTTAGGCTTTGTTAGGCCTTGTTATGGGGATAACTTCTTAGTTCTTGCATCTGCTGGTGAGGGATTATTAATTTCTATTATCTTCATGATGTTCATTGACATGTTCCAGATGCTACAACATTTATTGTGTATTGATCTCATTTCAGTGCTCATATCTTTTGTTTTTCTCATAGAAGCACCACCCCCAGGTGAATTTACAACCTGTACTTCCTGAATCAGACTTTCACCATGGACCCCTTGACCCAATTTATAAAAAGGGACTCCAAACTGCTTGCCCCACTGCACATCGCCCCCTCTCAGCTTGAAGCAGCAAGAGCGGTCATTGCCCTTTTCCTTATAGCGGTAGGAGTTCCCTAAAATTAGAGAAAAAATACAATCAATGTAAATGTGTAATTGGGTCAATTCACAAAATGGAAGCTGGTTTGGGTCCAAAAAAATGTTGTAAGATATGAGCTGCTAAAACAACATATTCTGTCAGTACAACCCCCACCACTAATCAGACAAAACCTAATGTTACTCAGGACTATTGGTTAATTTCTATGTGTCTCCAGAGGACATTTGGTTTGCCTGTTTATCAGGATGTCATGATGTTCATTGACATGTTCCAGATGCTCTCTGCATCAATTCCTGGGATTTTTAAAATAATGTGTCAAAGAAACTTTGTGTTCTAGTACACATTTTGCCACAAATATATTGGTATGGAGAAGACTCTTGTTAATGGGACTAGGATTAGCAGGATATCTGCTATTTCAGTTCCCCTCACACTTTTGCTTTTGGGATTTCTAGTAGGCCCCTCCATTATAAACTGTCTAGTTAACTATATAAGTCAGAGAATTAGTGCTGTTAAACTTATGGTACTCCGATCCCACTATAACCCCCTCCCGATAGATGATAATGAGTCAAAGGTTTGACTCTATTCACTAGAAAAGGGGGGAATATAAAATCCAAACTCAAAATGGAGTCACTCTGGCTCAGGCCTGCACGTATCTGCTAACCTGCTCTTTGTGCTTCTGTGATTAATGCTTTGCTATGCTTGCTTCTCACGGATGGGGGTGCAAAACCACAGGCTGCCAGACCCCCTGGCCAGTTACCTAAAGTTCCAGGAACCGAAAGGGGACATAGGAGGCACTGTCACAGTTGAACTGTAAATAACTATAGATTGAATATCAGCCAAATCCTGTTGTTCTGAGTCATGTAGCTAGCCCACCCTATAATAACCTCTGAAACCCTCACTTTGGGGTCACTCTCTGAAGGAAAGGAGAGCTAACCCCAATCGATTGGCCTGTGTGCCTATTTCCTCAATAAACTTTGCTGCTTCTGCAGAGTTGTCTGGGCTGCACTTCTTGGGGAGAGGCACGGGTTGGATGCAACAGCTCAGTGGTTGAGTGCCCCTGAGTTCAATCCCCAAGACAAAAAAAGATAAATATTTGCAGTAAGATAAGAGTGAGAAGGAGTCACTTTGGAAATGGTCTTGACCATCACCTGCCTGCTGTGGTCCTTCAGTGCATGCCTCATTCACCAATTGAAGGACTTAGGTCAGAAATAAAATTCTCTTTTCATGACATTATCTTGTTTGGTAATTAACTTTTTCTTGTCTCTTAAGACTTAACTCAGATTCTGTCATCCTCAGAGTCATCATTACAACATCACCCACTTCTTACTTGCTTTATCTCATTACCTAGAATTTTACATGCCTTAATTATCATACTATATTGCCAGTATTTTGTTTGCCTCTTTCATCTATTAATTGGAATTTCTTCATGCAGAGGGTTGTTGTTTTCTTTATATTGGCACCCTCACACCTATCCTGATAGCTAGCACACAGTGTACTCAAAAAATTAATGAGTGAGGACCTTCCTGACTCATTGCCAGGTGATATATCATTTGGTTTACAGATTCCAGAAATGGAGCCTTGAAGGAAGCTCCTTGTGCCCTTGGTGGAGAAGTGGGTTTTTATAATAGGGTGTATAAAACCACAACTCCAGAGACTTTTAATCTGATCTGGAATGTGATGCAACACTGGCACTACCTCACATCTTTCTGTCCAAAGAATACATTGAACCTTTAGATATGATTTCCATTTAAGATAATTAGAGCCAAACAGGTGTGATACTTTGATAGCTTACATCCCTCTCAGACTCATCCAATTTTGAAATATTCCTATAAATTACATGATTGGTAATTATGAATACTTTTCCACATAAAAGACTCAGAATTATAGGTGAGAGCTAGACTAGTCCTTGTCTTTCATGTATAATATGGCTAATTCTACAATTAAGATACTGCCATAGTAGTCAACCATGTGGCTTTACTCTTTCAAATCTGTCATATAGCATTGTCTACACTGTGACAAAGAAGTAGATAAGTGACTCCAAGTAACCAATCATCTGAGTGGGATTTTGTCCCATAAAGGAACATGAACATGGCTATTCCTACCCTATCCCTGTTCCTACGAACTGTACAAACTGAGAAGGAAACTTTAGAATTTCTTCAAATATAACAACAGTGGGCTTACTGGTCAATCCCTACTGCTGGCTATGAATTTACATAAGTTTGTTTAGACCCAAAGGAACCATAAGAATTTCTCATCAATCAACAAGAGTGTGGGGATGGTTTAATTAGAGTAGTAGAAACACAATGAGTCTTATATTCGTTCTTTACCTGTGGCTTCAACTCACTATAGATAGCTATTTGTTTTCTTTACCTAGGTTAAAAGTTCCTTAGAATTAGGGAGCATGAATCCTATTTCTGTTCTACTTGGGGTATCCAAAGCACGTGAATCAGACTCAGTGGGTGAAATTTAGGTGAGATATTCTTCTTTGTGAGGCAAAATTCTTCCATCCAAAAGAAAGAATGATGAACTGATGAACAACATGACTTCTATAGGTTCCCTTTATCCTGAAGGTTCTTTTTCTTGCATATTTTCATAGTCTTTTCTATCATAATACCTACAGTGCTGACTCCTTGTGATCATAATACCATAATAATCATGCCTTGAGAGACAAGAAAATAGGGATCCAGATCCAGAGACTGATGACCTAGTTGTCCTGATTGGTTGTGGCCTCCCAGATGATCTTTCTGGCTTCAATTCAGTCTTTTGATCCAATATCTACATGGAAGTCAGAGTGTTCTTTGTAACATGGAAATCTGGTGATGTTACTACCTTACTAGTTATGCTATCTACTTAAACTGACACAGTACACTTGCATAAAGTATAAAGGCTTAATATAGACTAGAGAGCCCTCTGGGAACACCGTGTGCTGAACCACTGTGTTTCCACACTCTCCTTCCATGGCCTCCCTCCAACAAGTCAGAGCCACAGCTACACAATATTAAAGCATCTTGCACTTTCCCCGGGAAAGACCTTACCACACTGCTCACTGCTGTAACAGTTTTCCTCCCTGATTAGGCTGTGGGCTTCATGAGGGCAGGAGCCACATTTGTACTTACTCATTTCTGAATTGGTCTAGCATGTTTACATTTAATAGATGCTCAGCAAACAATTGACGAATGAATGAACGAATAAACACCACATAACCAATAACTATTGCAATTTTTATTTTTGTCAGGGAAAAGTAATGTTTACCTGCCTGAGACGACATGATAATATATTAATTAACTTTGAAACAGCTTTCACTTAGATTATAAAGCATTCTCATTTTATAATATTGGCAATAATTCCTTGAGTTTCAGTACCTTATGTACTTGACATTTCACTTTTTTCAAAATCTGTCCCTTATATGCCTGTACAATTTCAATAAGACATATGATATTTATCAACCTTTTCTTTAGCCATAGACCTAACAGTTATTCTTTTAATGTGTCAGACATTCTCCTACTTGTCAAGAAGCAAAGATATATATGACAAGAGCTGATACTAAGTGGAAGAAGAGCCCAATGATAGTCCTGCCTACTACGTATGGAGAATATGCTTTATGTATTTTGTATGTATTCTCTCATTTACTCCTGACAGACCCTTTAAGGTAAGATAAAAAATTAAGGGTGCAATTTGTCCAAAGCCTCTTCATTGACAACTGCCAACACAGAATTTAAACAGAACTGCTCAGGTCTAGAGCTCACTGTACCATGTTATGATACTATATGCTAAGTGGTCTAATACTTATCCTCAAACTCTGACAAAGGAGCCAGGTACATAGAGCAGAGAGAGATTAATTTGAACCTAAACAAAGAAACAATGGTCTGAGTGTATTGGTGCTTTCAAATGAGTCAGAGAAATATTTATAGAAGAGAAGGTGTTTTAGTTATGAAGAAAAGTTGAACTCACAAAACACTTGGTTAATACCAGAGCAGAGCAAAAGCCTGATAAACAGAGTTCGAAGTAATTAGCTATTCCTAATGAATTAGCTACACATAAGGGAATGATAAGAGATACAATATTAAGAAATATGAACTGTTATTTAATGACAATGAGATTTTAAGTAGGGAAATGATGAACAGGTTTGAATTCATAAAAGTAATAAATGTTTGTGAAGATGTGGGGAAAAGGGTACATCCATACATTGTTGGTGGGACTGCAAATTGGTGCAAACATGCTATAAGCAGTATGGAGATTCCTTAAAAAACTAGAAATAGAACTACCATTTGACATAGTTATCCCACTCCTTGATACACATCTTCCAAAGACTACACATCAGCATACTACAGTGACACAACCATATCAATGTTTACAGCTGCACAATTCACAATAGCTAAACTAAGGAGCCAACCTAGGTGCCATTCAACACATGAACAGATAAAGAGATTGTGGCATATATACAAAATGGAATATTACTCAGCCATAAAGAATGGTTTTATAACTTTTGTTGGTAAATGGATGAACCTGGAGACTATCATGCTAAGTGAAATAAGCCATTTCCCAAAAACCAAAGGTCGAATGTTTTCTCTGATATTGGAAGCTAAAGTACAATAAGGCAGGGAGTGGGAAGAATAGTTCAGTGGCATAGACAGAGGGAAATGAAGGGAAGGGTGGAGTATAGGAAAAGGAAAGACAGTGTAATGAATCTGACATAACTTTCCTCTGTACATATATGAACATGTTATAGTGAATCTCACCATAGTGTGCATCTGCAAGAAATTAATTTAAAAATGACTTTAGTAAATGGCAGAAAGAAAAATAGAGGGAAGGGAGCAGGGGGTGAAAGGAAGGAAGGGAAAGGAAAAAATTGGGGACTGAATTAGAATAAAATATATTCCAAGCTTTTATAATTACATCAAAAGAACTAATAAAAAAGATAACTAGCTATTTAAAGGATTATTTGGGAGGAAGAAATACAAGAAGAAATAATTTATTACAGTTAAGAGCACACAAGGATCTTCACCATGGAAGTATTGAAAGAATACTTCAGAGGCCATGAAAAGAAAGATTCAGCTGGGCATGGTGGTGCATGCCTATAACCCCAACAACTCAGGAGGCTGAAGCAGGAGGATCCCAAGTTGGAGGCCAGCTTCAGCAGCTTAGTGAGACCCTAAGCAACTTAGCAAGACCCTATCTCAAACTAAAATATTAAAAGGGGCTAGGATGTAGCCCAATGGTAAAGTGTCTCTGGGTTCAATCCTCAGTACCAGAGAAAGAAAGAAAGAGAGAGAGAGAGAGAGAGAGAAAGAAAGAAAGAAAGAAAAAAAGAAAGAAAGAAGAGAGAGAGAGAAAGAAAGAAAAAAAGGATAGAATTTACTGACTAAATGTGAGTTGAGGATGACTCCAAGGTAATGTAGTTTGGCAATCTGTTTAATTTAGCCCCATATTACAAGCTTATTTATGCAGCAGTTTTGAGTAACTAATAAATAAAACAAAAAGTGATTTTTTCTTGGCTCTTACTCTATGCTAGTTATTGTTTAGAGCAACTGCAACAAACTCACGTAGTACATAGTTATCATTATTTCTATTTTATAACTGTGAAAGTGAGGCACAGAAAAGCTAATTTTTCCAAGGACATCAAGGTGTGGTAATGGAAACTGTGAAGTTCTTCCTGGATTCCCTTAGGAGCAGGATGTGTTCCCTTAATGGTTGGCAGCACTGCCATCTGACAGCCCTCAGCTCCCAAACCCATTAAGGGAAGAAAACACATTGCCCAAAGTCATTCCACCTTTCCAGGGAAACCGATAGCCAAAGATGGATGGATGGAAGGTTATAAAGGTGCAGTCTCTTTCACCCAGCTTCAGTTAAATCAGAAGACCCATCTCAACTTCAGTCATCCTCATGAGGTTGCTTAGATTGTGCACAGCCAATTTCTCTTTTTGTCCAAACCTTTTGCCTTCCTGAACCCCCAGTTGTGTTGATCTCAAAAGGTAATAAATGGGGGCTGGAGATATAGCTCAATTGGTAGAGTTCTTGCCCAGCATGCACAAGGGATCAATCCCCAGCACCATCAAAAAAAAAAAAAAAAAAAGAGAGTTAATAGAGTTAATAAACACCCTATATACTAATATACATTTCAGTCTGCTGAGGACACCATCCTGAACAGCCAGTCATCAAGTGGCAGAGCTTGCATTTGCACCAAGATAAACCAAATGTAGCGACCATATTTTGGCTATACTTTTCTATATCTTTCCCAAATCAAAGACCCTATGTTAATGCCAAGTAACTGCAGAAATGATTCATAAATGGACATATGATAATGTATCTATTAAGTTAGTTCACAAGAGTCATTCAACAGTCAACAAATAAAACTTTGACTGAAATGAAGAGAATTGGGAATTGAATCAGGTACTGTCAAAGTCAAGGGAGGAGAAGAAGCAGAAACTAGTCAACTACGTCAAGTCCTGAAGGAAGATTAAATGATGTAAGATCTAAATAGTGTTGGAAAGCTTTGGCCATAGAGAGGTATGAGGAATCCAAGTGTGTTCCATTGACACGATGTAAAACAGGCAAGAACGATATTGCCCTGATCCAAAGTGAAAGGAAGGTGAGAGTGTAGAGAGGAGTTTTGGCAAACCATGATGTCAGTCACCTTGGCTTTCAAGGAAGTCAGGATGGTATCTTGATATTGTCCAACATTGCCCATCTGTCAAGGTTGAGCTGGGGACATACTTATTGTATACAGATAGGGAATCTAAGAATTATGGTTTATAATAAATCTTCAGCAAACATCCGAAGCCATTCACACCAAGTCTTCCCTCTTATCGTTATCTAGAGGTTCTCAAAGGGAATTCTTTTAAATCCCACACTGTGATGTGGTCAACACTCAGGGTTAGTCACTTTGTGCCCCATGTCCATGCTGTTGATTTTATGGAAGCTAAAATTTTTCCTAAAGCTTGGCCTGCTTTACACTGTTGAACACCAGGAACTGTTTCAGGTAAGGAGTTCCTGACCTATGACCACAGGGGTGGGTGGCCCAGAGGAATTAACCACAGAATGTGTTCCCCACAAACCCACAGAGTACAGAAACCAGGTTTGAGATGCTGGTGTTCCTCTGTGCTTATTTATTCTTAGCAGAGTGTAGTACCACATATTATGTAATAGAAGCAATAGCAGCTAAAACTTTAAAAAATAATCTCTGTGGTTAAGTCAGAAAGTAAATGTTGAAGAGTGGAACATTTCAGATTTTCCACTCAGTAGATTGAATTGCCAGATACTTCAGTATCACTTTCTCTCCATTTAGCTTTGGAAAGTAAAGATCAAATGCATGACCTCGCAGTCAATTTCAAAATTCTGGAAGGAAAAGACTGTAGATTGGAGCTGGAGACCAAGCCTTCAAACATGGCACTATGTAGAAACAAATAGGTGTTGCTGCAGTTGTACAAATATGTTACAGAAAATGGGATCTTTTTGTTAGTTTAATACTTCGTGCAAATTCCCAGCTCACTGTAACCTGATGGAGGGAATTCCATGCCTATTATCTCTCCTAGACCTCTTGTGGTTTCAATAAGAGTCACATGAAAACTCTAAATTGACAAATCCTATATCTGCATTCAGTTTCTCTTTTGAAGCATTGTAGCAGGCATAAATTTCATTCTGAAAACTTGGACGCAAGAAAATCCATATTATTATTTTTTGTATGTCAGAGAACTTGTTCTGAGGCATCCATATTTCTGTAAAAAGTGAAAAAAATGTATCCAGTCTTCAAAATGACTTCTCTTCAGTGCCCTGAAATAAAAAGAGTGGTTTCATGTCATTTGAACATTTAATGAAGGACACTCTGTCCACTTCCTTCAAAGGCAGGTGGCTGGATGCTGTCACAATGTGTGTACGTGTGCATGTGTCTGTGTGTTAGGGTGAGAGGATCTACCATGAGGACTGGGCCTTGAAATTCAGTGTCCAGCATCTGAAGATGCTTAATGAAGCCATTCCCATCCGAGGTGGTTAGTGCTTCTGGGTTCAATCCCTGGTATCAAAAAAAAAAAGTCATTGTTTTATTTCATTTCTATTTGTTCCAGTTCTTGAAGTCTTTCTACATAAGAGGCAAAAATTAGTCCCTAAGCAATGTCTTATGGATGGGTATGAAATAACTTCTGAGTGCCTACCAACTTTGTGTTTTATCAGGAGCTTACTGCCTTCACCTACCCAAGGTGATGCATAGAAACACAAAGGTTAAAACAATTTCTTGGAATGGAGGACTGAAAACCTAAAAACATGAAACAAATTTAACAATTAAACTGACTATATGTTCTTTATCTATCAGCTCTTAAAGTATTGGCACATAACCATCTTGACCAACAAAACCTTCTAGAAGCAATATACATCCCTACAAGGTGTGATCTACAGTGCCTCACTCTGCACAAAAGCACCTAGAAGACAATAATGTCAGGCACCCTGCTAAAACAAAAACAGCAACAACAATCTTTCTTCTGCCTGTTATAAATCCATTCTTCCAATTTCAAATGATATAGTGTATTCCCTCAAAAACATGCATGAAATTGTAGCTCTTACAGAATATGCTGACATAAGATAAGTTGATTGAAAAATAAATGTAGAATGCAATGTTGCATTTAATGATGACGATAAAAATTCCTACAAAACAATATCATTGTTCTGTTTCACCAAATGTTATCTACTTTTTAAATATAAGAATTTTAAGATCAGGGTGTTTTCCAACTTTCTTAAATTGTGCAGAGGGAGAAAAAAAGATAGACAGTAAATGTGTTTAGAAACTTTGAAACTAAGTTTTAATTCTGTTAAATTTCTTGTATCATTTCTCTTTCTTTAGTGCTCCTCTTCCTTCTTTCCCACTTAAAAAGTGCTGTGGACTATGCCCTGTGATTTTCTTTAAGGTTTCTCTTGAAATCTCCACCCTGAAAAGCACCTGGATGAGGGATATCATTCATTTTTTCACTTGGCAAATGGGACATATAAATGAAGCAAATGGACATAAATCCTTGCATTCTTGGAACTTACAGGGAAAATGGGTAGAAAATGGTCAGTAAATCATAAGCATAATAAATAAGTTATATGGAATATTACACAGTGATAAGAATAGCAGAAAAAAAGAGCAGGGTAAGCAAGATGAGAAAGTAGAGAGTGGGTGGCCAGTTTGCAATGTAAATTAGGGCATCAGGCTAAGCTTAAGTACAAGAACATCTTGAAGCAAGTGGAAATATAGCCCATGCATTTATCTGGGATAACTCACTCACCACTGCAGCCTCTTTCAGCAGAGTAAATGGCTAATGCAAAGACCTCAGGCAGGAGGTGTCCACTGAGTAAGAGGAAGGTGAAGGAGCCCTGTGTGAGCCAGGGGAAGATGGATAAGAAGTTGTAGGAGAAATGGGGAATTGAGGGCCTCTGTGAGCATTCTGAGATCTTGGCATTCAACCTGAGTGAGATGGCAGCCATTGAGGGATTTTAACAGAACGATGCAATGCAGCATATTTTAGAAGGATCTGTGTGCTGATGCTGGGGAGGCAGCCAGAGCTGGGAGAATGTAGGAAGCTACTATAACAATCCAGATGATATGTAACTGTCATTCCTGCAAGGCGGGTAGAGGAAAGCGGGTAAGAAATGGTTATTTGGTCACTTTCTGGATCCAGTTTGAAGGAAGAATGAACAGAATTTCCTGAGATTTGATATGGAATGTGAAGAAATGACTGGCCTTGCCCAATGCCAACATGGCATGAACCTTTAATTCTTCTTTTATATCTTCTCCACTTTGCAGTTTCTTCTGCTTAGCATTAAAATAGACTTTACAAAATGAGAACATTTCACATGTATTTTTCTACTTTTGTTGTTTTATCTCTCCAGATTTCACAAGAAACTGAACAGGTTTAAGAGACACACATACTTGACGATGAGAGAGGCTGACTTTCCAGGAAAAGGTGCCCAGTCTCCATTTCACATTTGTTCTCCTCAACAGAAATGGCCAGTGTTCAAACTGTCAGAGAACAAACAGCATCCAGGATTGTTTCATAATTCATGTAGCAGATTTGATTCACCTATGACAGTTCTATCACAGTCCTGACAGTTATAGCTTTTATTTTTCCTCTAAAATATCAAGATATTATATTTGGTTGTTGCTGGGAGAAGAGCAAGAGGAAATGTTAGCATTTGAGTAAGATGATTACTAGAAGAAGGGATGCCAGCCACGAAATGGTCTTGCCAATTTCTGCCCCTCCACCAGCTTTATGGGCAATGAGGATATTGCCTAACAAGTATAGAGACTGCTTCTCAGTTGGTGGAGCTGTTGATGTACAATAGCCTAGCTAATTTTCACACAAAAACTCGTGAATTGTGTATCACTGCTGCACTGTAATTGACCCCCTTTCATCATACTGCTGATATATGACAGAGCCAGGCTCAAAACTTGATTTCAGAATTTGATTCCAGCCAAATCTCTACTGAGTGCTAAGCATGTTCCTTCTTGTTGTAGTTGATGGAGCTGGGAAAAGATGGTGGACCATAAATGGACATTGTTCTATTTAACAGTGTTGCTGGGGACTGGTCTTTCTGGAAACGAAAGGTGGCATTGCTCAACAAGGTCAGAGGATCCCTAAGGCTTGCACTCAAGGTGCAGACTCATGCAGAAACTCTGCCCATTCTGTTTCCCTCCTAAGGAAAGCCTTCAGCCTCTACCAGTTCTAGCAGAAGTGATTCCAACAAGCTCCTATCAAAGGGCATTCTTTCCCCACCTCTAGCTGCATTAGGGAGCTCCTGTCTTGCATATAATTGCTGCTATAGTTCATCTGCAGGGTTCTATGATGAATGAGAGGACCTGTTTATGAAGTCTGCAGTGCTTCACAGCCCTTTAAGAAACATTAAACTGTGTTAGTATAAACCTGAAAATAATTTGGATACGTGACTCCTTCATAGGCCAGAAGAATAAAAAGTCACTATCTGCCTTTCTACAAAATAATACAAATGGATTCAATATTGCAGATTCAAATAAGGGAACTTGAAAAGTTAGGGAAATAGCACAGAATTCTCCCTCAGATGGTTATTGGTTTTTTCAATTAACATTTTAGTTTTGCTCCTTAAATTTTTGCTTACTGTCTTACAAATAAAGCCTGCCAATGACTTTGATATTAATTACTATATGCCCGATATCATCCACAAAGTCAGAACAAATCCTTGCTGCTTAGTTACTCTCCCACTGAAGTAGCATCATTAGAAAAGAAATTTCACAGCATGAAGTTCAGGTGTGTTTTAATGATTCTAACTCTAGTTTTAGATAAAGCTAAGTATAATAAAGAGGGGATGATTTTGTTTAAAAAAAACTAGGCACTTTTTAGAAAATAGAGTTCAATTTACTAAAATGTTAAGAACTGACTCAAGATTGCCCAGCTTTCAGTTTTCAGGACATATGAGAATGCTTTAATGAAAGAGCACAAGGAACCACTCTTCTCAGACTGGTACTTGTGCCCATGGTGACTCGATGAGAACATAGAAACTGCACACTTAGCCACTACCTGTGTTTTCCTTATTGTGCACACATCCTCAGGGCACTAGGTCCATCCAGAACTGAAGAGGTACTATTAAGCTTGACTCTT
>PVHX01012692.1:0-60380 GCA_004024805.1 Geosciurus inauris
ATTATGTGTGTTCTGAACTCCTTCTCTGACATTTCATCTACTGTGCTGTCAGTGGATTCTATTGTTGCAGCATCTTGGTTTGTTTGGGGCATTTTCTTCTCTTGTGTTTTCAGTTGTTCATGCATCTTCCTCTCTAGCAGTGCTGATCTGAGGTGTTACAGTTTCTACCCTATAATCTTGTATTGTCCCTGCAGGTTACCAATACCTCACCTCTGGTAGAGATGATGCAGAGACCTTGGTGATGGTCTTCCTGGTCTTAGCTCTTGTCTCTAGATGGAAGCAGGCTGGGACAGCTGGATGGCGTGCTACAGCACAGCCGGTCTCCTCCTCCACGTGTGCTCTGGTCCCCTCCTCTGCGGGTCGGAAGAGGTCAGTCTGCTGCTAGTAGTGTTTTTCTTGAGGGTTTTTGCGCCTGTATTTTAAGGAACACTGGTATGCAGTTTTCTTTTCTTGTGATGTCATTGTCTGCCTTTGGTGTCAGGGTAGAAGGAGTAAAGTGTTCCCTCCTTTTCTAGTTTTTAAAGAGTTTTAGAAAGTCTGGTCTGAACTCCTCCTTGGTGTTTGGCAGAATTCACTGATGAAGTGATTGAGTCCAGGTTTGGCTCAGCTGGTTTTGGTCAATGACTCGACAGTGAAGACATTCTCTGTAAATCAGTTGAGATTCTGTTTCTTCTTGGGTCAGTTGTGGTGGTTTGTTTTTTTTAAAAAAATTTTTAGGAATTTGTTCATTTTACCTAACTTATCTGATTTGTTGGTATAGTAATGTCTTGTAAATCATATCTGTATGAGATTGGAGCTTTCATTTCAGATAATAGTAATTTTGATCTTCTCTCTGTTGATTTATCTTTGAAGAACCAACTGTGCTTTGGGGCCACCATATTTGTCCTCTTATTCTCTATTTCATCTCTCTGTACTCATCTTTTTTGTTACTTTATTTATGCTCCTTCTGCTAACTTTGGATGTAGGTTGCCCTTCATTTTGTAGTTCCTAGATGTGTCTGGTTAGGCTACTGATTTGAGACCATCCTTTTGTTGTTGTTGTTGTTGTTGTTGTTGTTGTTTAGTTTTGTGTGTGTGTGTGTGCTGGGGATTGAACCCAGAGATTCTTAACCACTGAGCCACATGCCCAGCCCTTTTTAAAATATTTTATTAGAGATAGGGACTTGCTGAGTTGCTAAATGCCTTGCTAAGTTGCTGAGGCTGGCTTTGAACCAGCAATCCTCCAGCCTCAGCCTCCCAAACCACCAGGATTACAGGTGTGTGCCATGGCACCCAGTCTGTCCTTTGAAAATGCAGACATTAACAGCTACGAATTTCCCTCTGAGCACTGCTTTTGCTGCTTTCCATATGTTGTGTTTGTTTTCATTTGTCTCAATAAACTTTCTTATTTCCCTTTGAAATTTCGTCTTTGCTACACTGATGTTTAAGCGTGTGTTGTCCAGCTTCCATATATTTGTGAATTCCCCAGTTTTCATTCTGTTATTGATTTCCAGCTTTGTTCATTGTAGTCAGAGAAGATACTTTGTGTGGTCTGACTTCAGTCTTTGTTGTGTCCTAATATGTGACAGTCCTGAAAACTGTGGCAGTACCCTTGAAACAAATGTTCATCTTGCTTCTCTTGTGAGGGGTCTCCATGTGTGCTCTTAGGTACAGTTGGGTTACAGTGCTTCTCTAGTTCTCTCCTTAGTGAAGTTTTGTGTGGTTGTTCTGCCGTTACTGTAAGTGGGGTGTTGAAATCTCCACTTATGTTGTAGAACTGTCTATCCCTCCCCTCAGTTCTCTCAATATTTGCATGACATTTTGATGTTCCATGGGCACCTGTTAAAGACAATCACGTCTTCTGTGTGGATTGAGCTTCACCAGTATATGATGTTCCTCTGTCTCCTATTTGTATTAGCATGAACACCTAGCTCCCTTTGTGTTAGAATTTCCTTGGAATATCTTTTTCCATCCTTCCACGTTGAACCTATTTGTGTCTTTGTATCCAAAGGAAATCTTTTGTAGACAGTAAAATAATAAGCACATTTCTCCATCCAGTATGCCGACTTCTGACTTAAATTGGAAAGTTTGATTCATTTACATTTAAAGTGAATACTAATAAGCAAGGACTTTCTTCTGATATTTAAACATTTATTTCCAGCATGCTATGCCTTTTTATTCCTCAATTTCTTTGTTGCTGCCTTTTTTTGTTTATTTTTTTCCAGTGTACCCTTTTAATTCCCTTTTTGTCTATTTTGCAGTTGTTTTCTTGGCAGTTATCCTGAGGTTTACAATGAACATATTAGATTTGTAATTGTCTAGTTTTAATTAATATCAACACAGCTTCCAAAACTCTGCTCCTGTTCTACATTTGCTTCCCTTTTATGTTGTTATCATAAAAATTACCTGGTGGAATTTTAAACACTGGGTGTCTGGTAACAGATTTGTAATGATGCCTTATGGATTTACATTTTAAGGCACACAGAGAAGAGACCTCATGGGTGAACACTGCGATGCTGGTGTTCTGGGAACCTGAGTGGTGCCTTGACAGCGTTGCTCATTTCTTCCTGTGGCCTCCAGCTGCTGTGTGGGGTCTCCACTGCTGCCTGTGGGCCGTACTAGCACCTCCAGGGCAGGTGGGTCTCCTGGAGCTAGGCTCCCTCTGCCTGGTTGATTCTTGATTTCTCCTTCATGTTGGAGGATTTTCCTGATCTATAACTTTTGGTTGACAGTTGTTCCTTTCAGCATCTTTGGCGTGTTGCTCGGCTGCCTCTGGCTCATGGTTTCCACTTGGGAGAGGCACTGATGGCCCTCATCCCTGCTCTGTGTGGGCCGCGCTCTCTTCTGTTTGAGCTTCTCTTTTGCGTCTCTGTGGCTCTCTCGGAGTTCACCCCTGGAGGACACCCCAAGCCTGCAGAAGAAGCCGAGCCATGGTGCCCATCACGTGAGGGAACCCTGGTCATCCTCGACGCTTCCCTGCCCCTTCCCTTTCTCCCCCTGCAGGGACTCTCTGGTGGCACATAGGTCTGCTCTGGGCGTCCCACAGAGGTCCTCATAGGTTCTAGTTAGATTTATTTATTCCCTCTTCTTTCCACTTCTCACAGGGGATAATTTCAACTGAAAGATCTTCCAGTCCATTGATTCCTCTGCCTTTTCAAATCTGCTGTTGAATTATTCTAGTGAACCTTTAAATAGCACGCATCGTACTTTTCAGCTTTAGAGTTTCTGTTGGTTCCTTTTGGCCATTCCTCTCTGTGCAGATAGTCTCTGTGGCGAGATGTCATCCTCCTGGTTTCTTAGCTCTTTGAGCATATTTAAGGCAGTTGATTCAAAATCTTTGTCTGGTAAGTCTAATGTCTGGATTTCCTTAGGGACGATTTCTTTAATGTCTTTCCCCCTGCAGACACTCTTCTTGTTTCTTTGCATACCTCATAACTCTTATGCAAAATGGACATTTTGAATATTATCATTATCCTCATGGTCATAAGTTTTTCGGTAGATTCCCAAGGTCTGAAGAAAGGTAAACTGGGCAGTTTTTTCTGCCTTGGCCATCGCTTCGCGGAGGGAGGTGGGTTGGGGTTTGTGCTCCACTATTTCCAGCTGTGTTACCCTGCTTGAACCTGACCCTGCACCTTTCCCACTGGTCCCGAAGAGATCCCTGAAGCAGAGTCAGTCCCGTGCTGAAAGCCCACAGCGTGGCTACATCTCTAATCAAATAGTCTGTGCATTCTCGTGGTCCCAGAAGGAGGGTCTACTCCATGTTTTTCTGAAACCTTGATTGCCTCGAAATGAAATCTGTTCATTCACTAATCCTGTCTTAAGACTGCAAGTCTTCTTCTCTTGTAATAAACTTTAGGACCTTTACAGCATTGTTCACAAACACACCAGGGACTGAGGCTGTGTTATCATGTCCCAAATGACCCAGGAACAACTGTTGGCAAGGGAACTTGGATCTTCATAATTAGAAGATTGTTTTGGCACCTTTGGGTGACCTGTGTCTTCACAACCAGACCCCACGATAAAATAGAAGCCACTCTCACGCAAGACTGCACTGCCTGTAAAACGTCCTTGACAAAGGAGTGGGCACCGCGTTCCAGCCGCTCTCGTGGGGTCTGCCAAGTCCCAGCGTCTTTCTCCATGCTAATTTCCGGGCCTTACTGCTTTTCTTCGCAGTCACGCTGAGACACAATGTGTGTGTGGGTTCGTCTGGCTTAGACGGTGTGACCTAAGTCAACTCTTCTAAAGTTCACGTATCTGCTCTGGTACTGGCTAGTTATTATGTGACCAAGTGCATAGGTCACTCAGAGAGGCTACGTCCTTCCACTGTCCACGATCAGCAAATAGGCCGCCATGGGACTCCACGCTCAGAGCACCCTAGCACCCCATCTAGCTGGATCCCCATCACGGCAGTGCTCTGGGACCATGGCTGGCAGAGGATGTCCAGTATCGCTGGAACACTTCCAGGGACTCGCAACTCTGCAAGCACCTTGCTTCATGTGGGGACACTTGCCGTTCTTAAGAAACTGTCTCATGCAGGGCTGGAGTCAGCCTGTTCCACCCACAGCCCTGGGTCTGTCTGAATAAATTAGACACTTGGCAATCCTCAAATAACCATTGCTGCTAATGCTGTTCTTTGCAAGGTAAGCTCTCGGCACCTGCCTGATCCCACTTGGACACAGGTGTCCCCACCTCGGCTCCGGGCTGGCTCTTTTGGCCAAGCTCCAGCTTGGATGTTTCTCTGAAATGGATGTTTCTCTGAAATGCTGAATAAAAAATATATATACATGGACCAGCTAAAATGGTATCAGTACTACTACTTGCCTGCTGGTTAGTGGACTTTGACTGTCCCCAAGGTTCGTGGGACAAGGCCTTACCAGAGTGGAGCTGTGGCAGGAGGTAGAAAGTTATATGGTGGAGCCTGGAGGGGGCTTCAAGTCATTGGAGGCGTGCCCTCCAGGGGGAAGTGGGACCCTGGCCTCTCCCTCTCTGCTTCCCAGCTGGAAGGGGAGCAGGCTGGCTCTGCCACACTCTTTTGTCATGACCTGCTCCCACAGGCCCCAGGCCACAGGTCCAGCTGACAATGAGCTAAACCCTCTAAACTTTGAGCCAAAATTAACCTTTTCCCTTTATAAGTGGATGAGCTCAGGTTATTTGTTGTAGTGATGGAAAGCGAGCCAACACTTTCTCCTCTCCTGGACCAATTCTGGTGGAATAAAAAAAATATATAAAATATAAAAAAAAAATTTAAAAATTTTTAAAAAAATTTTTTAAAAATATTTTAAAAATTTAAAATATAAAAAAATACAAAAATATAAAAAGTAAGTCTAAACATTCATTTTGGTCTTGGTATCCTTAAAGACTTGGAAGTTAAAGTGGTCTCCTGTATGCTCCACGATGTGAAAATGTAAGGGTTCAATAAACCCTCAGTGGAAAAATCAGAGAAGATTCAAAGTTTTTCATAGAGAAATCACTTATATTTGTATTTGTGTCTATTTGCAAGCTATTCAAAGGCAACACCTGCCCTACGCCTCCAGTGTCTGGCATGGATGGTGTGCATCTCACGGGATCCACAAAATACCAGACACGACATGAAGATGCTTGTTCAAACACTTCACCTTTGGCAGGTTCGGTGCTTATCAAAGCTCACAGAAGATAACTAATTGCAAGGAAAGAACTCGCTCAGCTGCAGGGCAAGAGGCTAGGGCAGGTCCGGGGAGTCGCTGGAGCCAGGACCACTGGGTTTTACTCCTGTCAAGGACCAGAGAGCTCCAGCAGCCAGGCATTCATAAAGTGGGGCATCACCGCAGCCCGGCAGTACTTGTACTTGGAGTGAGGGGCACTCATAAGTTTTAATTTTGATTATCTTAGTGCTCATTGCGCATGCTTTTGGATGGGTGATCTGTATTCTTGGCTTTGATCATACTGCGTTAGTTTGGAGCGTGTGGTTAAATTGCTTGAGTTTTTAAAATTTGCAATCAGCTTTTCTTTATTCACTTATTCATATGACACTTTATCCCCAAAATGATTCAAGACAGTTTACGGAAACTCCTACAACTCAGCAAGACCACACAGTATATAAAAATAGCTGAGTACATCTGGACGACCAAAATGTGGGGTTCCCAAACTAGGAGCAATCCCCACGTGGCCTTGGGATGCCCAGGGTGTGCTGCCAAGCATGAAACCCCAGCCAGAGGTGAGTCGTATTTAATGCCAGGCTTTCTAGAAGCTTAAGGGGTAACATGACTGAAAGTTTCATGTGATTCGAGCAAGTTAATTGCTCAGGAAAAAGTGCAAATGTTTCTGACAGCAGAGAAGTTTCTCCTTTGGGGAACTTATTCCTAGAGGGAGAATCCACTGTCTGTTCCCAGCATGGCACCCTCATTTCCGGCTGGGAGTGCAGATGACCTTCTCAGGCTACCTACTGACCCCGGGCAGTTTTGTGCATGTTTTGGAAGATGGAACAGGATACTTGGGTTACATACCCTGGGTCTGCCCCACACTCAGCCCAAGCGCAGAGGCTTGTGGTTAAATGTACAACCCTGGACACATCCGAGGTGAGTCTTTGCTGGTCCCGGGATCTCCAGAAGACATAATTCTCTCTGTGACTTGCACCTTTGATGCATGTGGCTTTTATGTGAAGTGACTGTCCAGCCCAGAGGTGCTTTTCAGGGCTTTGGACTTTTATCCTTGAGTTAAACCTAATTAAGAACATCAACTGAAGCAACTTCCCATAAAAGTGAGATGTTACTATTTGCTAATGAAAGGCAGACGGAGGTGGTGTCTCCTGGGGAACACGTCATTCACGGGAGGCCTTGTGCCCATCAAAGGCTTTTAATTACTCTCCCCAGAGTGTTCCCCAGACCATGGCACACTGTTATTAGGTGTCAGTAAATGCCCAGAGGAGGCAGTCTGCAAGAGAGAATGTGTTCTGCCAAACAGTTTTGGGATGGTTTCTGTTAGGCCTATTCAAGTTTGAAACTCTAAATTGCTGTACTTCTTTATAACAACATCAATTACCATGTCACCTCCACATGAAAGGGACCTTGCTTTTTAAAACATAAGCAAAGATGTTCTCAAATGGACTTTTATGTGATGGTTGGAGGGGGAGCCACAGGTCTTGACCTTACTGTCCTCTCCCAGAGGGATCTGGGTGTAGCCACCTCTCGGGTCCAACCGGGACCATGGACCAGACAGGGCGGCTTCACACGGGACCTCAGCCTGTGCGGCCATGTCGGAACACGCAGGATGGACCTCTCTCTCTCTCTCAGGTCCTTCCCCTGTGCTGCCCAGGGTGACAGTGGTCCAGCCGGGAGCCCCTGTGCTGCATCTCGAGGCGCAATGTCCTCCTCGAACCCCCTTTAACTTCTCACAGAGGGACGGTCCCATGTCCTTCACCCAGGCCAGCGTCACCTCTGGGCGATCCCCTGCTCTCCCCAGGAGGGCTGTGTGTGCGTGTCTGTTTGTGTCTGCGTGTGTGGGAGTTCATGAGCTTGTCTGGGGTCATCTGCAGCAGCTGCCACCCCCACGGCCAGCACTGGTCCCCAACTTGTCCCTCCCCTCCCCTTCATTGTAACTTGAAGAGGTGTTTTCGCCGTCTCTGGAATTGCTCATGATGCAAGTCAGCGCAAATACACGCTTTAACTCCTAAGAGTGTCCCGTCCTCCTCTGTCGTCTTCTCAAATAAGGAGGTTTTCTCAGTCGTCTTCAGACAAGCACAATAGGCACACGTAAATAACCATCATCAAGAATGAACCACGGGAAAGGGTGGACTCCACAGGTGAAAAGTGCCAGTTGCCTAAATGCATCTTTCCTCTTTGTTTTTGTTATTAATCTTCAGCCTCTTGCCACCTTTTCAAGATTGGAGATGTCCCTGTGACCTTGGCAAAGATGCCCTGTTCAGTGGACAGCCTGAGCATCCGGTTTGGAGAGCTCTGTGCTGGTGGCTCACAGATTCACATCCGCTTCCACTGTAGGCACATCTGAGCCAGGGCCCCTCTCCAGAGTGCGTCACCAAGCTGGGCGCCTCTCCTCAGAACCCCGCCTGGCTGGCCTGGCCTGAGCGCTGGGGACCCTGCTCCTGTCCCTCCCTCCCAGGCACCACAACGCGTCCTCTGGTGGGCTGGCCTCATTGGCAGCGGCTCTTCATACTGGTAATTCTAGAGAGTGTCATTTACTGTGCGTCTCGTTAAAAAGCCAGGGACCCTTGCTGGTGTCCTTGTGGGTCCCGCCCCTGCCACATGGAAGGCTTTGGACTAAGTGTTCCACGTGAGCAAGTGAACACAGATGGCCCTCCGTCCCCGCCGAGCCTGCAAGCCCAGCTTCCTCAAAACTGCTGGGGACAGAATCCAGAGTTCCAAAATATTACAAAATCTGACCAGCGCACAGATTTCATCAGGGCTCTGCTCTGGCAATAAAATTAGCAGAGCTTTAGCTTCAAAAACCACACTGTGAGTCAGTTCAGAATATTCCGTTCTGTGAAAACATACAAACTGCTACCCCAATATGAATGGTAGTTTAATTTTTGATCTGAAACTATTGTCAGAAGCAAAGTTCATTGTCAATTCTCCTCTGTGCCAAAAGGAAGAAACAGAACCAATCCCATATTTGCCTACGAGCTGGAAAGGGAATTCTTGACTGGGGCAGAAGAGGGAAACCCTCTGGGGAAATTCCGCGCCACTGTCCCAGCCGCACGCGCTAAGAGCCAGGCCGCCGAGGGCAGGCTGCTGAGGGTCCAGCACCACGAGCACCACAGGCAAACAGACCTGTCCTGGGGCCTCTTGCAGACAAGCCTCTGGGAGGAGGACACCAACAGGCGACGCCCCACCCCAGCCTCGAGCAGCGAGGACAGTCTAGACAGGGCCCAGGCCTGCCACTGTCCCTAATGACGGAGACATAGAAGAGGGTTGTCTTAAAAGCCTTCTTGGAATACCAGAGACATACTCTCTAGGCAAACTGGAAGGCAGCTTGGTTGCTGCTCATCTAAATTACAGATGAGCCTTGGACTCCAAAGCCAGAATCATAAGACTGAAGTCACAAGCACCATGGCTTGGCGCCCACTCGGGACAAAGGCTGGAGAAGACAGGGTGTGCCGCTCCCGGGCCTCACACAGCACCAGGAGGCAGGGTCTGCTCATGTCCAGGAGCCCTGGGAATCCCTGCAGCTGGGGAGTGAGCCTGAGCCACGCATCTTCTAGAACCTTCCACGAGCACCATGTCCTCATACCATGCCTGTGCGGCCCCAGGCCACACACAGAGCCTACCAGGAGCTCCTCTGCCAATTCTGTCCTGAGAACTAAGCGTGGCGGCTGGCGGGAAACCAACCAAGGGCAACAAGACCCTCTAGAGACGAGGCCCACGAGGAGAAGGGAGGTGGGCTGTGGCCCGCACACCCCAGTGGGGGGTGGCTGTGGGAACAATGTGACCATAGGAGGAGCTGAGGACCTGCAGGCCAGCTGGCACAGGAGAGGCCCGGCAGGGAGCAGAGGGCACCAGGGAAGCCTGGTTCCTGAGTGGGAGTTGGGGGTTCACTGTGGCCCCCTGGGAACCCCCAGGCCAAGGTGTCCTCAGGGACAGAGCCTACAGGTAGCATTGGCACAGTGGTCGGGAGCTGGCCCAGCACTGCTGGGACCTGCGAGTCCCAGCTGGACGTCTCTCCCTCTCCACATTTTGTCTTCAGCTTTTCCTGTTTTCCTTTCTCAAACAGCTCCAAAGGACCAACGGGGAAGGTGGGCGTCCAGTCCTGCAGTCCTGGCTGGTGCGAGAGTCCCAGGAGGGACCCTGTGGCAGATAGGCAGAAGTGCTCAGGCTGCCCCTGTCTGTGGCCATCGCCTGTGCTGTGTCCCCTCCATCCCTGTACCTCCCCAGCACAGCCCTGAACCATCATTCGGGCCGGCAGGGCAGGAGGCAGGCAGATAACCAGCTGGGTCCCCAGCCCTGAGCCACTGTGACATGGTCCTCTCTCCGACAGGAACGATCAACAGGAGGGCATAGCCACACGGGGACACGTGTCCCTTCACAAGCTCGTGCTGCAGTGGAATAGTGGATGGGTAGAGGCTGGGAGGTCAAAGTAGGTTAGCCATCAGGCTGGGAGGGACTGTGGGGGCCCGTGGACCCACACCATAGAGATGCAGGCGCCAGCACTCTCTGTCTCAGGATTCTGAGTTCTGCAAGTCCACGGCACCGAGACTTTCCTGAGGTTACCTGTGATTCAAGAGGCCCAAGAATGTCATCATTAAAAGTGTCCCCAACATACCTTCACCCAGAAGATAAGGCTGCGTAGGGGCCGTGGGAGGGGGCGTGAGGTTCTGGGGCCTGGCGAGCTTGCCCTCTGGCGCAGCCTGGTGTCAACAGCTGCATTTGAGCTCTCCCGGCCACTGTGTCCTCCCCAAGCCCAACTGTGCGGCTGCCTGGGGAGATCTACAGGAGAGAGCAAAGCCAGACCCAGCAGGCGCTGCCCTGTCAGCTCTGCGGTATCCCTGGAGCGCCTGGGAGGCACGTCGTTCCTGAGAGCACGCGGGTTAGTGGCCCTGACCGCAGCTGCCAACCGAGAGGCTCTCCTGTACCTGACTTGCTGGGGCTGGGCAGGATTTGTGATTCTGGAGCCCCTGGACTCCCAGAAAGTCAGCCGTGAGGACTTTAGTGCCTCCGTGAGCTCGGGGGAGATTCTGTGCCCACGTTTCTAACAATCTCTCTTGCCAGAAAACAGTAAACTGCATGCAGTAACGACAGCTCCCACTCCGAGCCTCACCGGGCAGCTCTGGGCTGGTGCCTGGGAGGCGTCGTGTGCAAAGCTGACAGCAGCCCCTAGGGTGGGCCCACAGTGAGCCTGCAGCACTATCCGGCCCACACCCAGTGGTTTCAAGCAGCTGTTTGTCACTGTATCTCACGACAGTGAGGATGGGGAATTCAGAACGGGCCAGAGAGCCCCCAGCTGCCAGGACTGGGGCCTGGCCAGGCCGGAGCAGCGGGTGCTGGGCATCCTTCTCCCCACCACCTTCTGCCTCTTGGGTGAGGCTCCCCACCACAGCACACACGTTCAGGCTCAGGGTGTGCGTTCCGTGTCCAGAGGAGAAGCAGGAGCTGCCTGCATGCCAATACTGGGACCCTGAGGATGGCCCAGTGTCACTTCCTCCAGTTTCTGTTGGTGAAAACAGCCACAGGATCCACCCAGGTCCAAAAGGAACAGACATTGGTCCCACCTCCCAGTAGGAGGAGGGTTGGAGGCAGGGCCGTGTTACTACGATAAGAGACCCGACATGGCCAGCTTATAAGAAGGAAAGGTTTACTTGTGGCTCATGGTTCCAGAGGTTTCCGTACGTGGCCCATTGGCCCCGTTTCTTTGGCAAAGCGGGGCATTAGGGTGGGAGCCCATCACTGCATCCTGGCCAGAAAGCAGGAGTGACTGAGGAAGGGGCTGGAGTCCCACTAACCCCTTCAAGGCACCATCCCAATGGCCTCTCTTCCCCATGAGGCCCTGCCTCCTGAAGCCTCCGCTGCCTCCCAGTAGCACCATGGCTGGGGCCATCCCAGATTCAGACGGTAGCAGCTGCCATGTTTAATCTACCACATTATCACTCCTGCTTCCTGGAGGAAGAAACTGCAGGTCAAAGAACCCGAATACAATGAATATTACAACCAACACAGCTGAGGTTCGAAAGTGTGACGGATTCTAAACATTTTCTCTCTCCAGGATACAGCCTGGCTCCCAGGACGTGGACACGGGCCTAGGAAGAAGCTTGTTGAGGAGCACAGTTTTCTTCTGACATGTCAGGACAGAGCACGGCCGATCATTTCACTTTCTATGTTTTATATCAATAGCTGAAGAGCCCTGCTCCAATCAATACACACACGTAGAATCTAAAACTTCTCTTTAGTTCGAGAGATTGTTCAAGATAGAGAAAAAGGGAGAAGGGAAGCAAGTGAATCTAATCATGAATCTAAATGCAAACTCACTACCTGGCTTCTTTCCCCAGAGGACACAAATATATTTACATTATGAAATTCGCTGGGTTCCAATGGGAGCCCTTCGTTATTATTAGATTTCCTCTTGAGAAGGATGTGTAAATAAATACACAAGCTGCTATTTTAGTTATTTTTTTTTTTCAGGGAGGAGAACCCCTTTGCAAAACGTCTCCATTTCAAGCACTTGTTTATTTTCTTGTTTCTGTCTTCTTTCATCTCTGGTTTTGTTGGGGGCTGGGGAGAAGAGGGTTTTTCTTTTTTTTCTTTCCTTCAGATCTGGAAGTTTTCCTTTCATTTGTGGCAACGTTACATCTCCTTCCTGGGCTGCGATTCCAAAGGCGACGTCCTCCAGCCCTAACTGTGGGCCAAGTGCGCCCCCCAGCGGGAAGATGGGGTGGAGTGTGGTGAGGGCTGCCCTGGTCACCTGCCTCATCTTTGGCCCCTTGGTCACTGTGGTCATCGACCCCTCTGAAACCAGCACACAGCCCCCAGGTGCCCTTTTATATCTCTGCTGCACACAGGATCTCTATTTGCTCAGGTACCCGAGGATCCTCAAGAAAAGGACCCTGTGGCTGCATTTGCAAGCCTGGTGTGTTTGGTGGCTTTGCAAATTCCCCGCCTGACTAAACTCTGCATAGACCAAGAGTGCCTGTTCGGCTTCCTCATTAACCTGTGTGGATTCTCATTACACACGTGGAGGGAAGTTGCCAGAGATGTGTTCTGGAAGATTTCCACATGGAATCCACAGGCTACCGGCTTTGAGGCCAATCTTGACCAAGGAAGTAGCATTGGTTCAGTTGCTGAGTGGCCCACAGCTCCCTATGTCCCGAGGCCTCCCTGGCTTCCCTGGGATGGGCCAGGGTGCGCTTGGCTTCACCCTCCTCCTTCAGACCTTTGCTGGGTGCCAGCAGGATGAGGACGGCCCGCCCTCCGTGTGCGGTGGCATCCCCCTTCCTGCTCTTTCCTGGGGCGCCCATCCCCTGGCACCCCCAGCCCTCTGCACACTGCCCCACCTGTTTCCTGCCCCCACCTCACACCCTCCGCCAGCAGGAGGGAAACTCCAGAGCATTCTGGGATTGGCTGGGTGTTCCCGATTTACGCCAGGGCCTGGGCGCTTGGCACAGAGAAGCCACTGTGCAAGTCTCTGTGAATGGTGTCAATGCGGTTCACAGCTCTGTGCTCCTGACGGCTTCAAAGCCTGCGGTTCTTGAGGAATTTTTAATTTGGAAGATAGATGTTATTTTTAAAATGTCACTAATGAACTTGAGCATGAGTGATAGTTTATGTTGTGTTCGTTTCAACTTTGCATAATTTACACTCGCACAAAAGACAACCCCATGAATATCTTCTTGAAGAAAAGGGATGGTTACAATTAAGGCTAAAGTCCTCCTCACGGGCAGGTCTGTGGGACTGTTTTCACAGAGAACGTCTGCCACACAGAACTAGGGTTTGTTTTTTTCGGTGGGGGTCCCTGGGGATTCAACCCAGGGGCTCCGGACCACTGACCTACATCCCTAGCCCTTTTTATTTTACTTTGAAACAGGGTGTCCCTAAGTTACTAAGGCTGGCCTCAAACTTTCAATCCTCCTGCCTCAGCCTTGGGGGTCTCTAGGACTACAGGTGTGCGCCAGCCGCGCAGCAAGAACGAGGTGATCTTGCATATATAATGAAATATACGGAAGGACCCTGCAGCCAGCTCAGGGGCACGGTTTCTCTCTGATTCAAGATGGTTAACAAAGCACCTTCTCTATCTTCCTTTTCAGAAAAAGAATATTCATCACAACAGTCTATTCCTTGGAGGGGAGGGAGAGGTCTGTGGATGGACCGCTCTGGAGGCCTTGCCCTGCCCAGCGTGGAAGCCCAGGAAGGACGCCTCGGACCCGCGGTGGCTGTGGCCCCTTTGCCCCGAGGCCTGTGGCGGCGCCACCGCGCGTCGCCGAGGAGAACTGCAGGCGGGCGAGGGCCGCGGAGGCGCAGGTCTTCCAGCCGGCGGCGCTGTCCTCGGGCCCTGGCGGCTTTCCTGGGTTACAGCCTTCCATCGTGCAGGAGCAGCTCGCTGCTGTTTTCTTTAGATGCGTTTGGAAGATTCCTAGCTGATCGACACAACTGGGTCGAAATGCCCCGACCCTGAAGAGACGGCTGGTGGCCGGCACAGTGGCGAGTGCAGGCCCCGAGTCCTCACCTTCCCACGCCCGGCTGGCTGGTGGTGGCCGGCTACTTGGCTTCGCTGAGCCTCTTCTCATTTGTGCAGTGGGACCGTAACAGTGCTCCTGACTGCGGCCGGGGCCAGCCGGTCCTCAGGTGCCTGGAGGAAGCTCTGGGGGGCTCCTCTCCAGGACCACGGGACATGCCAGGCTGTGTGGGAGCTACCCTGGGCTTGGGGCAGGCAGGCCCACGCTGTCCTCTGCTGCGGGGCGCGTGGCGGGCCTGGCTGGTCTTGCTCACACACTCAGGCTCTTGCTCTGGTTTTGAAATGCATCTGAAAATAAAGTTATCAATGATGTTTCTTGAAAGGTTGGAGCAGAAGACACTGAAAGAAGGCTGGAGAATGGTCCTGATGGCCTCAAGCCCGGGAGGTGGCCTCCAAGAAGGGCCCGCCAGGCTGGGGATGCGAACTCGGGGCCTCTGGCCTCTTCTCTCCTGCTGGGCTCCGGGCCCTCCTGGCTGGCTCTGCTGCAGCTCCACCTGGCCAGCCACGGAGACTGGAGATGAAGAGGGTGCAGGCTGCTCCTCCGCAGTCTCACTCTGTACGGAGGTGGAGGCTGGCTGCCGGCAGGCCCGGCCAGAAACGCAGGTCCTCAGCGGGGTGGAGAAGGCCGGCACGCACAGGCCAGGCACGGTCTCCCCGACGCTGGTCACTGTGCTGACCCGCTCAAGGCCTCACCCTGGACACCAGCTAAGGAAGCAGACAGGGACAGCTGTGCTGGAGCTGCGGCCCAGCCAGGAGACAGGGGCCACTGCAACACAGACAGGCTCACGGGAGAAGCTGCCAGGTCCTCTGGGGCGCCGGGCAGAGGGTGGAGACCCGCAGGGCGGTGGGGTCAGCACGTCCGCCTCAGGAAGCTGGGCTCTGAACGCAGACTCAAGCAGCCAGGAGTGAGAAGCTGCTGCGCAAGGCGCTCCAGGACCAAGGGCATGGTTGAGAAATAGCAGGGCCAGCGTGGCCAGGGCAGGAAAGGACAGGGTCACGGCAAGGGCAAAGCAGGGCCCGTGAGAGTGACCCGTGTGTGTGGAAAGGGCCCGTGGCTGCGGTGCTGCATGACCTATGAGGACAGGGCAGGCAGGTGACAGGGCAGGCAGGCGATAGCCCCCTGGTGGCAGGGGGAGGGAGAAGTGGTGGGCCTTCCAGAGCAAGAGCACAGGAGGGTGGCCTGCCAGCACCCAGGGAGGTGAGACAGGGCAGCAGGCTTGGACTGGGTGTGTCTGAGGTTTCCAGCTTCCACATGGAGGCCGAGCAGCCGTGGGCAGTGGGTCTGGAGGTAGGAACCTCCAGCTTCACCTCGCAGAGACCCAGGGACTTCCCAGATCAATGGATCCGCTAACGCTTTATCAATGTGTTCATTATTATTTCCAAAAAACACAGCTGGAGTGGCTTCTCTTAGTCCTCGGCCAACGGAGCCTAGAGCCACTCTCTCAGATCCCATCCCAAGAGGAGTGACCTGTTAATGACCACCAAATGTGTTTTCCCAGAGAGACGGTGTCATGACCCATGGCCAGGTCGCAGAAGGGTAGCCACTGAGCAAGGTGCAGTACCCTGGAGAGCAGGAGCAAGGTCAAAGCACCGTGTGAAGACACCCACAATTAAACACACGAACGCCATGGACAGAGAGCCACTGCCTCCCACCTGGGATCTGTGGGTTGACGTAGTCGAGTTCAGGGGACCAACCCAGCCGCCTCTCCAGGCAGCCAGCAAGACCCTTCACTCAATGCACACGGGGTTCCTCCAAGGAAGGCAGGCCCTGGGGCTTTGCTTCCCGGCAGCAGACCGCCCAGCGAGGGAAGCGTGTTTGTAGGAGCGGGGAAGCCGGGACTCTCCACCGTGAGACCAGGGGTCCAGCAGGGTCTGCCTTCAGCTCCCTTCACACGGGGATGGGGACCACGTTAGCCGCCTCCAGACCCAGGGAAGCATGTTTTCACTGAGGACAGATGAAGGCAAGGGGTCTCAGAACTGGAGGATGGACTAGCTCAGGTGGGCAGGCATGGGCAGGAGAGAGTGTGGAAGTGTCTGGAGAGGCCCAGGAGATGGTTGAAGGCGCACAGACAACGTTTTTCTTTCCCTTTCTTTTCTTTGTTTTTAATTGGCAGTGCTGGGGGTGGAACCAGGGCGCTGCGCATGGTAGGCAGGCGCTCACCACGGAGCTGCCTGCCCAGCCCCACAGACACTGTTCCCTGAGGTTCCAGTTGTAGAAACTGTGACACCAAGGTCTGCATCCGCGGGTCACCCATCCCTGCGGCCAGCTCACTCTGTCCAGCTTCCCACCACAGCACATCCAAGCTGGCTCCTCAGTTGAAATCCCAAGCTCTGTTCCCACCTCAGTCTCACTGTAGACGGAGAAGGGAAAGGACGACCGTGGTGGCATTTGTGTCACCCCTTGTAGTGCCCTGATTCTTCTTGTGCCCTAAATGGTGAACACAAGTGAGCACAGAGTTAACAGCCTCCCTGGTCAAACATCTGGAGCACGGAGCACCCAATGCCAAGGGGCTCTCTCCCTCTCCCCCTGCCTCCCTCCTTCCCTCCCTTCCTCCGAGATCACACGCTCCCTGTGGGCAGGCACTGTGTCCCTGGTGCACAGGGCCAGGGTCTTGCGCTGACCGATGCTCAGTGAGTCATGATTCAGTGATGGACCAGTGAAGGAGGCTGCTGGAGGGCTCTCATGGTTTCGCCATCGGGAAGAAGGTGCTGGGTGGCTCGTTAAGTCTCATGTCACACGAGCATGTCACAACAAAATACGAGGATGGAGTGATTTATAGAGAGTAGAAGTTATCTGGTTCATGGCTGTAGAGGCTGGGATGTCTAAGAGGGTGATTGATGCTCCACCTGCAGGCACTGGTGAGGCCCCTCGCTGCATCATCCAGTGGTGAAGGGCAGCCCCTGAGAGACAGCAAGTGCCCTCTTCTCATGAAGAACTACGCTGCTGGGGGCAGTGGAGTACGCCTGTGATCCCAGCAGCTGGGGAGGCCGAGGCAGGAGGATCGTGGGTTCAAGGCCAGCCTCAGCAAGGGCGAGGCGCTAAGCAACTCGTAAGACCCTGCCTCTCCATAAAACAGGAAATAGGGCTGGGGATGTGGTTCAGCGGTCAAGCAACCCTGGGTTCAATTCTTGGTACCAAAACAAACAAACAAAAAACCACCCATGCTCTGATAACTTCATCTACTCCTGCTGAGCTCCCAGAGGCCCCACCTCCAGGTACCATCAATGTGTGCCTATGGGATTAGGTTTCCAATATGGGAACTTGTAAGGGACACATTGAAACCATATGTGCTAGCCACTTCCTACAACAAAATGCCCAAGGTAATCAACCTAAAAAGAGGAAAGACTTATTTTGAGCCCCAGTTGGGGAGGTGTAGGGCCAGGGGTCGGGCAGCTCTGTTGCTTCGGGCCCGTCTTGGCTCAGCACCGCAGGAGTGCCTGGCTGAGGGGCCCGTCCGTTCTGCCTCCTTCCGAGTCACTGACCACGGGAGTCTCACAGGTGCTCCACAGGCCCTGGGCCTCCTTGTCACATAGAAGGAGCCCGTCCTCCTGGGGCCAGCATCCCTGTCTCAGATTTTCAACACGTTATCTTCTTACTGAAGAGAAGAAAAGGCATCACGGAGGGCTTTCGCGAGGACGTAGCATACCAAGAGAGGATGTCAGAGGGCTAGACAGCAGACGCAGCCGGCAGGCTGCAGCCTCCCTGTCTCACTCACAGCACGAGGAAGCCATTCCCACTCCATGAGGCCTGAAGTCAGTCTGTGTCATGCTCTTCAGTCCAAATCAGCAAGTGGGGACAGAGAGAAGCGCCAGGCCAGTTCGCTGCGTCGCCGGAGGAAAGGAGAACACCTGTCCTAGGTCCAGGTAGCCCAGTGGACAGAGGGGAGGCCAGAGGGACGCGCTCTTCTGATTATTATTTTCCATTAAAAGAGAAGTGAGAGCCGGGTGCGGTGGCTCAAGCCTGTAATCCCAGCACTTAGGGAGGCTGAGACAGGAGAATTATAAGTTCAAAGCCAGCCTCAGCAAGGGTGAGGTGCTAAGCAACTCAGTGAGACCCTGTTTCTACATAAAACACAAAACAGGGCTGGGGATGTGGCTCAGTGGTCGAATGCCCCTGAGTTCAATCCCTGGTACCAAAAAAAAAGAAAAAGAAGTGAGAGCTGGCAGGCAGAGGGATGGACAGCTGCCCTGGGGAGTGGGTGAATAGTTTGCCCAGGGACGGGAGCAGCCCTGAAGGCTGCCGGATATCCATGATCATCAGTGTGTGGGTTTGGTTTTCTCAGCCACTTTCGCTTGCTCTGGAGCAGATCCAGAGGAGGCGGTTTGCTCCAGGCTAGGAGGAAGGAGGAAGCCAGAGCCATAGCCGAGAGTCTGTGCAAAAGAGCAGCTAAGGTGGTGGTGCTCAGCTTATGTGGAAGAGGAAGGGACAAAGCCAGGGCTAGAGAAAGGCTGAAGGGCCTTGGCAGGGTAGGAGCTGCTGGCCCGAGGAGGGTGACGTGGGATGACTGGAGGTCGTGAAGTGGGTTGCTTCAGTAGAGCAGGGAGACCTTAGGAGAAGGGCTGATCTGGGCTCCTGGGTTCAGAGTGCTCAGGCCTGGGTTGCTCGGCCCTATTATTCTGGGGCCGGAGGTGAGGCAGAACATCATGGTGGGACCATGTGGCAGAGGAAGCTGCTCACCTCATGGTGGCCAGGAAGAGAAAGAGAGGGAACAGGCCGTCCGGGGCTCCATATGAAGGGCATGTCCCCAGTGACCTAACTTCATCCACTGGGCCCCACCTGCAAAGGTTCACCATCTTCCAAACGTGCCACAGCCTGGGGACGAAGCCTTCAACACAAGCGCCTTTGGGAACATGGATCCAAACTAGGGCAGCAATGAGTCAGGTGTTAGAAAGGGTCCCTAGAGCTGGGAAACAGCCTGCGTAGGCATCCTGGGACACATCTATGTGGGTGTCAAAATCACCATTGATCAGGAACAGCGCCAACTGTGCTGCCAGCTGTTCATGGAGAGCAGGCCGCGCCGTCTCTGAGTCACCGCAGGCTGGACAGAACAGCAGTTTCCAGGCTGTGCCTAGATCTTTGCTACTTCATTTTGTAAAGCTGTAGTTTGCCGTAAGCTGCTCCATTTTGAGTTTAAGTGCTGAGGTGGAATGACTCCACACCTTGTCTGTACAAGTGAACAACCTCCATCTGCCTGGCATAATCATAACACAAAAACTGATTAGTAACTCAATCATGCTAGTAAGAATGACCCCCTGTGAACTGACCATCAGTCAGGAGCACACAGGGGCACGCATGGGGCATCAAACTCAACTGGAAAAACCAGATCCACAAGCTTGTCAAAGACACCAGACCACCAAATGATGCTCGCCCTCAGTCAAGACCCACAAAAGGAGAGGCATCGGGAGACAGGGCACAGCGGCACCTTGACCCGGTCACCTGGCCACTCCCCGTCATGAGCCTTGCCCAGGAAAGCTGCCACAGCAATAAACTTCCAAATCTCCCCTCGGGCTTCAGAAGGCAGTTCCTCCTGGCGGTGACCACCACGTGTGGCCCCTCCAAGCTGACAGCTGCAGCTGCCACTCTGAAACTGCAGTCAGGAACCTGGCCTAGAACACAGCCTGGGCTTTGGCAGCTCAGCGCCCTGAAGCCTCCGGCTGGTTCCTGATCTGACCTGACACCTGCAGGGGCTCATCCACACCTGCGCTCTGCCTGCCTCTCGGTGGTTCAGCCTCCTAACCCCACGCGGTCCCTTTAACCCCTTCTCGGCCTTCCTGCCACCTGCCTGTACGTTCGTGTCAAGTGTGAGGTGTGACTTGAGCGTTGCGGATACTAGAAATCAAGACTGGAATAAAACCCTGATTCGAGGCTGGGACCGCCAGGTGACCCACGCTTCGGAGAACCCTGCCTCTGACTGGTCAGGTAGCTTCTGCAGGTGGACGGACCCCAGCGGGGCTGCTCTCCACGTGTTAATGGCCAGCTTGCTCAGGACACCACCGTCCCCGCCAGGGCGCTGCAAGGGACCCGGGCCCCCATCTGAAACGCTCCCTGACTGCTGCGCGGCGGCAGCTGGCTGACGCATAATCGGCGCTCACGGGCGAGCCGACGAAAGAGCCCGTGCTGCTCTAGCCGGGCGGCCAGCTGCAGGCCTGGGGGACCGCGGCGTTTCCACAGGCACAGAAATCAGGCTCCCTGAGCCCCGGAGCCCGGGTGGAGTGAGCGCAGGGCCAGCCCTGCCCGGTGCGCCTGCGCGGCGACGCCTTCGCGGCGGAGGCTTGAGCCCGGCGGCCCTCCGTAGCGCGGCTGCGCACCGTCCCGGCGGCCCCCGCGGCTCGTGCGCTCCGGAAGCGGCGGCGTCGCTGTGGACGTCGGGGCGCTGCGCTGTGGAGATGGCGGCTCAGAAGATAAACGAGGGGCTGGAGCACCTGGCCAAGGCGGAGAAGTAGTGAGTGGCCCTCCCGCCGGCCCGCGCGCCCCGCCGCCCCCGCCCCGCGGCTCGGGAGGCGCCGCCGGGGCTCCTGCGGAGCCTCAGCCGGACGGAGGGGCCGCCCTCCGCGTCTCGGGGTCGGGGTCCGGGTGGGAGGGGGCCGCCCTCCGCGTCTCGGGGTCGGGGTCCGGGTGGGAGGGGGCCTGTCCGTCTGGGCGGGAGGGAGCCGCCCTCCGCGTCTTGGGGTCGGGGGTCCGGATCCGGGTGGGAGGGGGCCTGTCCGTCTGGGCGGGAGGGAACCGCCCTCCGCGTCTTGGGGTCGGGGGTCCGGGTCCGGGTGGGTGGGGGCCTGTGGGTCCAGGTGGGAGGGGCCGGCCCTCCCCGCCTCGCCCCTCGCCCCCCGGGCCGCGTGCCTGGCATCCCTCATCTGCACCTCCCGCCTCTCCCCCGCTGCGGCAGCGGACAGTATCCCTTGGAGGACAGCGTCCTCCTGTCGGGAGCCCTTGCTCTGACAGCCCCGTAGGTTTCGGAGGGGACTGCAGGTTAACCTTGAAGCCGCCCTAGTGAACCCTTGTCTGCCGCACGCGCCTCGGGGGTCAGCACCTGTATGAGCCGTGCTTTGGGAACAGGGAGAAATGTATGTATTCAGGGAGCTTCCACGGAGATGATTTCTGAGCAAGCCTTGGAAAGTAGGAAATTCCTTAGATGGAGAGACAGTCCTGTGAGAGTGATCGTGTGCACAGGATGCAGTGTGCCCACGGGCCTGAAGACATGTCCGGGAAACACCACATGCAGTATAGTTGCAGTGCCAGGGGATGGAACGGAAGAGTACAGTTGGGACCATCCTGAAGAATGGCCCTGAACTGTAGCTTTTCTAGGCATGGAATAACCAGTGGACCCGGTTAGATTAGTGTTAGTACCTGTCTAATTATAACAGATTAGCTGGCAAACCTAAATTAACCATAGGGCCTTTTTTTCTCGTTAGTGGTACTCATTAGTGGTACCTAGGTGGTCTTCAGTACTGTCCATGCATGTTAGACAGTTGAATGCATCTTGTTATGGTAGGACTTAAATTAGTACAGAAGGTAATGGGTGCTTTGGGTACAGACGGAAGGTTGGAATTTTACTTTATTCCCTATTTCCTCAATTTTGTGGATTGAGGAAATTTTTAAAGTGGAAGCCAGAATTTTATTGAAAAGAATTTCAAGGATTTTATTTTCATGCAATTTAAGGATTTTATTTTTCTGAGTAATTAAATTATTTGTAAGCTTGGAAAAGTGCTTGTGAATTTTTATCTGTTACAGTATATAGATAAATAAGCTTTAAGTATGTTAAATAAGTATCAGGCAGATAAATGCTACTTAAAACTTAGATTCTCTGGGCCTTTTGTGCAGCTGTCACTAAATGAAGGCTGTACTTCTGAGGGGCTCAGGATTTTCCTTTTGGTTATTTTACTCCCCTAATCATATGAAGCTAGCAGTGTTACGTGTAAGGTTTCACCAGTTGAAATTTAGAATTTGAGATGCTATTCAGCAGTTAAGCACACCCCAGTGTGACAGCACTGAGTTAGTTTAAAATGTATGTCTGAAACTATTTTAAAATAAAAACATTGCAAAAAGGCAAGAACTCAAAATTGATTGTTCAAATTTGACCTCTAAAGCCAGTTACCAACATGGAAGGCCATGTCTCTTGGTTGTCATAATGTCCTGCTTTCTCTAGTTCTTCTTTGTTGACAGCTGCTTTTCAGACTTGTGGCTAACTCCCTGTTGTTCCTCTGAATGTGCTTAGACCTTTGTCTGTGTTCCTCTACAGTCTCCCTGGGTATGTTTTTGTGCCCTTGTATGGCACATGCTTGATTGATATGTACTCCTTGCTGGCTTATCAGCTGCCAAGGATACCATGCTGTTCGTACATTGCTTCAGGTTCAGTCATTAAGGAACCTTGCAACTTGTTGAACCATGGATTGCTGCCTGCACCCCGAGTTTCTGGTTCCTTGGATCTGGGATGAGATCAATAATTTGTGTTTTTAGCAAGTTTTAAGGTAATGCTGATGTTTCTGGACTGGGGACCATGCATTAAGTAACCCTGCTCTATTTGAGTGTTACGTAGACATTTCAAAATGAGGCAAGCCATGCCAGCGGTGGTGGGAGGTAGAGAGGTGTGTGTTTGTTGTGGTAAGTCTGGACTGAGGTGAGCAAGACAGAGGGTGTGTGCCTGGTGGCCTCCCTTTGTTGTTGTTCTTTTTAGTGATGTGCAAGGTTGTTATAAGCAGAGTTCTGGCCTACAAGTATAGTTGTTAACTTCTGTTTAATGTTTTTCTTTCATTCTAGCCTGAAAACTGGTTTTTTAAAGTGGAAGCCAGACTATGACAGCGCGGCTTCTGAATATGGAAAAGCAGGTATTGTGCCTGGCACCTGCCGCCGCAGTGTCCAGTAGCTTCATTTCAGCATGTGCTTGCTTAGCGCTTCCTGTAAGGCTTTACTGGTTAAAAAACAGACCGGAACAGAACGACTGCACAAGCCCTTGAGTTTTTCCCATTCTGTTCGTCTGTTGAGTGCTGTTCTTCATGACAGCGGAGATGGGGTGGGATTGGTGGTGCCAGCTGTAGTTCTTTAGCCTGCACTGTGTCCACTTTTGCCATTTTCCTCTGTTATACTTCCTATTATTGCATGAAGAGTTTCCTAAGTTTTTTTGGTAACTTAGCCTCATTGGAAGAGATGTGCAAATCATATTTGTCTGGTGTGTTTTTTAATGAGCCTCACTTTGAGATACACTTATGTTCATGATGTATTAAGCTGTATACATATTTAAAAATTTTTTATCTGTACATAGAATACAAAAGGTCTAAAATATGCAACAGAAAGGGAATTTGCTAGAAATGTAGTGTTTTTAGTTATGGAATGACAGGATGGCTTCAGCATCTGTTATCTTACATGTAAGTACAGTTTTGAAGTTCCTTAAACACATTTTCTTTGCGTCTTAGTGATAGCTTGCTCACATCTGTGAGCCTGGCATTGAGACCACCTAGGGCAAGAGCTTGTGGGTAAGCTTTAGTTTATCACCAAAGAAGGGAAATCAGGTACATGGAAACTAACCGGTATAGCCTAGCGTTTACTTTCTGTGTAAAATAAAGGCCAAGAAATTAGCGTTCAGCACTTTCCTTTATTCAAAGCTCCAGCACCATATGGGCCCATGGACACCGGATGCGAGAGGCTTCTGTGATGGAGGCACAGCATTCTGCAAACCTCTCTGAGAACTGTAACAGACTGATTTTGTATGCCCACGCACTGCTTTCAGAAATAAATCTGTCAGGTTTCCACATTCAAGGACTTTAACATGAAGGGCTATGCAGAATACACTTGATCAGTAAAATGCAGTTTTTAAAATGAAAACAGGGTTGGGAATAGTTTCAGTATCTAGTTTTCAGAATTTTATTGAAAAGAATTTCAAGTGTTTTTAAGAAATAACACTTAACAAATAATGCTTTTCTTAAATCTGTATGCTTTTTACTTTGTGAGCAACCCTTGGTAAGTTTTCCAACATCTGCTAACTCATGTTTTAGGGACTCTCCTAATTCTTTTACCCTTGTGATTACACTTTTAAAATAGTTGTCAGTGTACTTCAGCTCTTTGAGCAGTGAGGTGTTTTTTAAAAAGAGACCTAATCACGTATGAAGGATTTGGGGTTTGTGTGTGTGTGTGTGTGTGTGTGTATTTGGACATTTTTTTGAAAAATTGTGCCAAAAGGGAAGGTTTATTATAGAACTAATATTTTTATTCCTCTTGCATTTAAGTGATTGAGTGAGCTATGATGAAAGCATATTTTTCTCATGAAATAAGGTGCTGTCTTCATGACTAAAGAGCATGCCTGTTATTTGGGACCACCAGGAAAGTTGTTGTTAGAATTACTTGTTTTGAGTGGAAGTAGCACTGAGAACATTGTCAGTAGTCAACAATTAAAAAAAATCTTTTGAAAATTCTTCTAAAATATTTATAATGTGAAAAATTATAAGGAAATTGCTTTATAAGAAAGTATTTTACAGGTTTGTGGAACTTCCTAAGTATTTGAAATCAGTATATTTTATGATATTTATAAAATACAGATTTTACTAATGATTCATTTGAGGTTTTTTTTAAAATAATGGAAATAGAAAGTCTTTTTTTTTCCTCTCTGTTTCAGCTGTTGCTTTTAAAAATGCGAAACAGTTTGAGCAAGCCAAGGATGCCTGTCTGAGGGAAGCTGTTGCCCATGAAAATAACAGGGCGTATCTTTTTCACCCTTTAAAAAGGAGTTAAACCACTTTGGTGATTTTGACAGAAATTTATTTCCTCTTGTTATAAATTTGCTACATGTGAAGTTAAATACTTTTAAATTAGAAAATGATTAGAAAGATTCTGCATTTTCATTCCTCGAAGGGGCGTTTGTGGTGATGTTTCCTCATAAGGTGCACGTTTCAGATCTCTGCACAGAAGCTAGCTCTGCCTGGCAGTTTTACTTGAGATGAGGGGCTCTAGGCATGTGGTGCTGCTGAGTGAGGCCTTAGCACAGATGTTGAAATGCGTAAACTATTATAAAAACATTTTAAACAGTCTTTGTTTGGCATTTGAAATAAGATTTATAAAGTAGTTTAAAACAATAAATCTTCCTGAGGTATTTTGAAACTTACCAATTAAAGCATGTTTGTTTTACTTGCAGATTATAGTTATAATAATTTTGCATTATGGTAAAACTCCAGATTAACGTATAATAGAAAAAGTTTGAAACCTATGGGGTATTCTGCCAGTGTTTTTGTGAATTATGTAGTTGTAGGAGACAGCAGGAGGCACTGACTAGTTTGTCCTTTACCTGTTTGTAGGATTTGTCTTTTGGAACCAACTGGCCAGTGATTTAGTTGACTGTTACTTAGGAGGCCTTGAAACTCGATTGCCTCTTTTTTTCCTTAATTTTGTCATTGTTACAACTATTCAGTCTTTTTCATGCTGCCAAGTAAGTAAATTCTCCACATTTTGTATATTTGCTAATTTTGTTTTAAATGTTGCTATTTTTTAATAAGCCAGTAAAATTTTCCCATGTTATATTGTAAATAGTGAATTATTTTGTATTAATTTAAATTTTAATAATTAATTGCATTTGCTTCAGTGTTTAACTTGATCTAAAAATGAAGTCACCCTTACCAATAATATAGGTATTGAAATGAAATTCAGCATTATATCTTCAAGATTGTTTTGTTAGCCTATGAAAAAACAAGTGAGTTAGGATCCTTTCCTGACAGATAATAGTGCCAATGGAAGGCAAGTGGACTTTCTCCTGCTGCTGTGGAGAGTATTTAATTTTTTTTAACTTAGATTTTAGTGTGTCAGATTAGGTTTGACATTCAGCCTCTTCAAGCCTTACTTAATTCTGCATCTACAAAATAAAATCTCTGCAACTCAAATGTAAGGCGTTATTGCCCCTGAAAGGTTAAAAAAAGGAAGAAGAATAATGGTGCGGCGTCTGGTAACCCACGCCTCCAGTGACAGGCTGTGCCTGTGCTGGGGCCAGCTGTGCTGGAGTCACTCCCCACCAGCTGTGCCTCCCCACAGAGAAGCTCCCTGCCCTCATTACACCAAGGTCTCATCAGAGAAACTGTGTTCTCTTTGCAGAGCTTATGAGCAAGCTGGCATGATGCTGAAGGTCAGTAATGTGTCAAAGCTGTTGTGTGGGTGAAATGAATCATCCACAGGGTGTTAAAGTAGAATTATGTGGAGGTAGAGAAGATTCCCTACTGTAAGATGCTAAGTTAAGATTTCCTGTCCAGGGCAACACTCACTAGAGCCTGTCTTAAGGTGAGTGGTGTTGAGAGTGGACCGCGAGAGTGTGTGTGTTGGCGGGAGCTGGCGGGCAGGGCCCTGCTCTGTGTTGCTGAGAAAGCGGTGGTGTGGAAGGCGCCTGCACTGGGGAGCGTGAGGACGTCTTCCCGTGGTGAGAATCTGCAAGTATTTGTTCTCTGATTCTCCTGGGTCATAGAATGAAGAGATGTTTGCTTACTTTATAAATGTAAGTTGGCAGCAAAGAGCCACAGACTTCAGCTATTGCTACTCTTGCTGATTCTTCTGGAATGGAATATTTTGACTAATGTGCCATATTTCTACTGCTTAAAAGCAGGTTAGGAATTAATATCCTGTGTGGTTGGGCAGGAAGTGTGATTCTCAAAGTATGCCAGGTAGCGAGTGAAATGAAGTATTTTCTTTCCAGTTCCATGTTTTCAAATATGGTAGAAGTTATTTTGAATTATTTAACGTTCCTAAAACTCTGTTTTAAAACTGGCACTTTAATAAAAGTTCTGTTTTCTCTGACTTTTATAGTGCTGACTTACTGTTTTTTTTAATTGAATGCCTGCTGATTGTAGAACATTTACAAACATTGGAAAGATTAACGAATGTTAGTAAAAGCTGTTAACATGTTTAGTTTAAAAGTTTTTATAATCTTTGGCCCAGAAATTCCAGTTTTGTGAATCTGTTATAAAGAAATATCAAGATTTTAGGCCCAAGCATTTTATCGAAAAGAATGGTAATTACCTAGATTTTTAATAATAGGAAAGTATTTAAATTATGCTGTTTCCTCATTATAAATTGTTCTGTGGCCATTGAAATAAAGGTTTTCTTGAGGAATATGCAACTAGTTGCTCTTTGGTGATGCGAGTTAGGTTATTAGATTAGCAACTGGAATTTCTCTTGCAGCCAAAGCAGCCAGGGACCTGTTCTGACCTGTTTGTTTCCCCTGAGAACGAGGAGGCTCCCAGGTGGTGATCTACAGCGTCAGCGTACTTGTACCTGTTGTTAGGGTGTCCTGTCGTCGTACATCAGCGCTTGAACACTGTGATTCTCACGCACAGCTGTGCTGAGCTTCCCTTCTTTGTCAAAGCTAGGTGTCTGTTTAATTAGAGGATTGGAAAGGCGCAGCTTTGAAGGAAAGCTGAATGGACAGGATAAAAGATGAGTGGGGCGCTTGCTGGCAGGGTCTTGTGCTTGAATTAAATGCCTTTGGACGTTACTGGGCACCATTAGGAGCCTGAGGTACAAAGTCCACAGCTAATTCTGTGGGCTGTCATTTCCACCAGTGTGTTACACACCATCTCACTTGTCCTCCAGCAAGGCTAAGGGGGTGGCAGTTTGTGGACGGAGACTCTCTGGTTCTGTCATTTTGTGATTGTTGGATTTCATATCCTGTTGCTCTGTAGGGGCAGTAAGGTTGCTAAGTCACACAAACCACTGAAAACTGGCCAGTTGTGGTGAGTGGACACAGGGGAATAACTGAAATGGATGTGGTAATAACCTGGGTCTCAGGGCAGGAGGAGGCTTGCTCCTTTAACAGGGACAGCTGCTGCCCAGCCCTGGCTCTGTATTGTCATGTGGAACAGCAGACATGCCATTGCCATAGCTTTAGATATTTTTTTAAAGGAAGCCAAAACCCAGAATTTTTATGAACATACCTGATTTTAAAATACTGCATGGTTCAAATAAAACACGCTTGGAAATGGGCTACCACTTTGTGATCTTTGGCATAGGCCTTATTTATAGAGGTACTCAGTAAATGTTTAAAGAATTGTAATCTCTCGAAAAGAATAGAGAGCAAGGGTTCTTTTTGTTTCTACAGTTTGTGTAGTTTTACTGAAAGTCTGTAACGTTTTGATGAACCATATGTAGAAGTTAACTGGTATGTTTTGGTTTGGTTAATGAAGCTTCATGGGATACAGCCACATGGAGGCATTCCTCTGTAAATATGTGTGTTGTGTGTCTGAGTCGCTTGCTCTCGTGGGATAGGGATAGAATAATGGGGTTTGATGGTCAACTCTGGATTTCTTCAGTGGAAGCATTTTCTGACTGTGCCTGTGCTTTGCCCAAAGGAGATGCAGAAGCTTCCGGAGGCAGTTCAGCTGATTGAGAAGGCCAGCATGATGTACCTGGAGAATGGCACTCCTGACACAGCTGCCATGGCCCTGGAGCGAGCCGGCAAGTGAGTGTGCAGAGCTGTCCCTGGAGGCACTGGCTCTGCGGAGAGACCCTCTGTTCCTCCTACTGAAGTCCGTTGGAAACGAATTTTATTTTTCTCACATAAGTCAAATTCTCTTGTCTAATCCAGGCTTATAGAAAATGTAGATCCAGAAAAGGCTGTGCAGTTATATCAGCAGACAGCTAATGTGTTTGAAGTAAGTTTGAATTTTATTTTATTTTTCACTAATTAGAACGTTTAGATTCATAACAGGAAAGCGAAATGCAGTGGGTGCTGTGTAAAGCTTTTCCAAGCTCCCAGCCAGACTCCGCTCTGTTTCTGTCTTAGAGACAGTGAAGTGGGGCAGCCCCTTTGGCCCTGCCAGTCCAGGGCCCTTACCTTAGAAAGTCGCTATTGAGGAGTGAGATTTCTACAGCAGAGCCACCAACCCGCCCTTTTCTTTGGTATCTTCAGAATGAGGAACGCCTCCGGCAGGCGGTGGAATTGCTAGGAAAAGCCTCAAGACTGCTCGTCCGAGGACGCAGGTACGTGTTTGAGAACCGTCCCATGTCCGTGCGTGCTTTGACCCTGCACCCGGGACTGCATGATTCAGGGCAAGCTGTAGACACGCCAGGCTGCAAATAGAAAAACTGACACCTAGGATGCAGTAGGCCTTTGAATTCAGTATTAAAAGATCTGTTTTTCCAAAGTGTAGTGCCAGATTTATCATTCATTCTGCTTGTCGCTGGCTGTGATGTGACTCAGCAGCATGAAAGACAATAGTTTTCTTGGTCTATTATTTGGTTGTATTTTATGTTTTTCTGTTGAGGAAAAATGTGTATATTCAATAAATGCCAAAGTTCCCTAAATGCCAACCCACAAAAATAGTGTCTTGATAGTCAAGTTGTGTCATTGCCCCCTAAACATGTGACCAGAGTTACAGACAGCTGGACACTGGAAAGCTAGGTAGGCAGGTGGTGTTATCAGCGTACAACCTGGGGCACAGGTCCCTGGAGTTGAACGAGGTATCAGAACAGTTTCCTATCATGTGCATGTAATTTCTGTGGCGTTTACATTTTGTTTTGTTTTATTTGGGTCTGTCTTTTTTTTTTAAATTACAAGAAGATAAAAAACAATTTATCAGGCTGGGGTTGTAGCTCAGTTGTAGAACCGTCGCCTAGCATGGGTGAGGTACTGAGTTCGATTCTCAGCATTGCATATAAATAAATAAATAAAAGTCCATCAACAACTGAAAGAAAAAATTCAAACAATTAAAAACCAAAAACAACTTATCCAGCAAAGCTAGATACATTTTTTTTTAGGAGCAGTAAGAATTACCTGATGGGAAAGTTGAAGTCATCTGTGTTCCATTATAAGTTGTGAATGATTTTTTTGAATATATATGAAAATATGTGGCTTTATATGGCAGTTCCATGGATTTTTAGCAGAATTGATCAACTTTTTTGACTAAGAACTTACATAAATGCATAGTATTTCTGTTGCCTCTTTGCTAAGTAGTTATAAAAACACAGAAATGCTATTTTTATACCAAGAAAATAATCCCTAGTGAAGAATGTAGCTTTTGTAGTTAAATGTGTGAGCAGTTCCCAATCCTGAGATTCCTAGTGGGATAATAGAATCTGGACATTATGGTCACAGGCGATTTTGAGCTAATTTTTTTAATCATACTGTGATAAGGTCATGCGCACAATTACAAATGATTCGGATGCATTTAGTCTCCCTGGCGTTAATTTTCTGTTTGTATAACATATTGCCTCAAACTTAGCATCTCAAAACAGCGCTTATGGAATCTGTGGGCCAGATGTCAGGATTTCATGTAGCTGGTCTGTGCTTAAGGTTTCGCCAGGCTAAAAGTGAGGTGTGTGGGGCTTTGAGGCTTGGATCCTCTTCAGACTCACTGGTTGTTGGCAGAATTCCTTCCTTGCATCATGTGACAGATTCCTATTCTGTTGTCGCCTGTTGACCAGGGACCGCTCTGGACTTGAGTCCACCTTCAGTGCCTTGGTGCGTCTGCCATAGGCAGTTTGCATTGTGGAGTTTGCTGCTGATTCTTTCTTCAGGCAGGGCCCAGGCCCTCTAGGGCTCACCCAGCAAGGTCGGGCCCTGCAGACAGACTGCTCCCTCGGTTAGCCAAGCAGTATCACGTCACAGGACTGGGGCCCCGTCATATTCAGAGGCCACGTGCACACTCACAGGGGATTACTGAGGAAATATGTATGAGGAGCAAGAATCTTGGGGCTGTCTTAGAATTCTGCTTCCCCACCCAACTTATAAACAGATCTATTTCCAAAAAGTTATCAAGTTTATCTTTAGAAATTCAGAATGCATTTCTCTAGCATTATGTTATGAGGTCCTGGTTGCCAGGTTGTAGCTCACAGAAATTGAGTGTAACTCATGTAGAGCAGTAATGCCGTCATCCAAGCCACTCTGTGTCTGCAGTTGTTCATTTCAGCACATGGTGATTATACATAACAGTGGGGTTTGTTTTGACATATTCATAGTGCCTATAACATAGTTTTCTCCATTTCAGCTCCTTCCCTTCTCTCTCTTATGTGCCCTTCCTCTACTCTGTTGATCTTCCTTTTATTTGTTCACTTACTTTTAAACCGATGCTTATATAGAAATTGGAATGCATTGTGGTAGATTGGCACATGCATCTAGTGTACTTGGTCGGCTTCGTTCCCCAGTTCTTCCCCCTCCCCTTTCTGTCCCCTTGCTCCCCTGCTCCTACTCTACTCATCTTCCTTGTGTTTTCATGAGATACCCCTTTTTTAAATATTTTTTTTCTCTTCACTGCATGTGAGAGAAAACATTTGGCTCTTGACTGAGTCCAGCTTTTTTCACTTGGCATGATGTTCTCCAGTTCCATCCATTTACCAGCAAGTGACATAAATTTCATTCTTTAGGGGCTGAGTAGAACTGCAGTGTTTATATATACCATGTTTTCCTTATCCATCGGTCTACTGATGGGCCCGAGGCTGGTTCCATAACTTGTCTATTGTGACTTGCACAGCTGTAAACATTGGTATGCATGTATCACTATAGTGTGCTGATTTTAGCTTTCTTGGATACATACCAAGGAGTAGGGTGGTTGAGTCATACGGTGGTTCCATTCCTAGTCTTTAACTGACTGTCTGTACTTCTTTCCAAAGTGATTGGATGGTTTGCAGTCCCTCAGCGATCTATCAGTGTACTTCTCCCCACGTCCTCACCAGCAATCATCATTACTTGTGTTCTTGATGATCACATTCTGCCTGGAGTGAAATGAAATCTCAGTGTCGTTCTGGTGTTCTTTGTGTATTCTGATTATTAATCTCTTGTGGTAAGAGTAGCTAGTGAAGATTTTCTGCCATTCTGTAGGTTTTGTTTTCACAGTCTTAGGTTTCCTTTGCTGTGTGGAGTTTTTTAATTTAAAGCCGTCCCACTTAGTGATTCTTGGTTTTATTTCTTGAACTTAAGGAGTCTTGTTAGGAAAGTTGGTCACGTGCCAGGGTGTGAATTGTTGGTCCTGTATTCTTTGAGCAGCTTCAGTGTTCCTGGCTGCTTCCTCGGTCTCTGATTCACTGTAGGTTGATGTTTGTGTGGGGTGAGCGTAGGGATCCAGTCCATTCTTCTGTGTGGACGTCCAGTTTTCCCAGCACCATGTGTTCAGAAGGCTGGTTTTTTTCGCCATAGGTTCTGACATTTGGTTGAGGATGGGCTGTGAGGCCATTCTGTGCTCCTGTCTGCCTGTCTCTTCCTGCCGGTGCCGAGCTTTCCTTGCCATGTGACACCAGGCAGCACGGCTGATGCCCCACCTCGCTCTGGTTGCTCAGGATTGCTTGGCTGCTCAGGGTCTTTTATTCTTCCATACAGATTTTAGGACTTTTTTCTAATTCTGTGAAGAATGTCCCTGGTGATATGGTCATTTTGATCATATTGATTCTATCTAGCCATGAACATGGGAGGTCTTTTCATCTTCAAAGGCCATCTTTGATTTCTTTCTTCAGTGTTCTGTGATTTTCATTGTATGGATCTTGTACCTCTGGATTTATTCCTAAGTTAGGGTTTTTAAATTTTTTTTTTTTTGAGGTTATTGTGGATGGAATAGTTTTGTTGATTTGTTTCTCTGCAGATTCATTACTGGAGTACAGGAAAGTTATTGATTGATGTGTGTTGATCTTACATGCTGCTGCTTTGCTGAATTTGTTTTTTACCTCTACAAGTCTTCTGGTGGAGTTTTTTGAGTCCCCCAGGAATAATGTCATGTTATCAACAAATAGACATTGTTTGACTTATAATTTTTCCCTAAATAGTAGAGCTTTAATTTTCTTCTTTTGTCTGATTGTTCTGGCTAGAGTTTTGAAAACTGTACTGAATAGAAGTGGTGAGAGTGGACATCCTTTTCCTGATTTTAAGGAAGTGCTTTCAGTTTTTCTCTTTTCAGTATGAGGCTGGCTTTGGGTTTGTCATATATAACCTTTATACCGTTGAGATAAGTCCCTTCTGCCCTGAGTTACTGCAGAGTTTTTAACATGAGTGAATTCTGGATTTTGTCAGAGGCTTTTTCTGCATCTATTGAGGCAATCATATGATTCTTGTTCTTAGTTTAAGTGATGAATTACATTTACTGATTTGCGTATGTTGACCCAGGCTTGCATCTCTGGGGAGAACCCCACTTGATCATGGTGTACTGTCTTCCTAAGGTGTTCTTGAATGTGAGTTTCTGATTATTTTATTAAGGATTTTTTCATCTCTGTTCATCATAAATTTGGATCTGTAGTTTTCTCTCTCGCTGTGTCTTTATGTGGTTTTGGTGTCAGGCAGATGCTGGCTTTGTAGGCTGAGTTTAGGAGTGTCCCCTCCTTTTCTGTTTCATGGAATTGTTTGAGGAGGGTTCACACTGGTTCTTCTTTAAAGATCTGGTAGACTGCAGCTGAGATCCCGTCTGCTCCTGCCTGGGCTTTTCTTTGTTGGGAGGCCTTAGATCACTGCTTCCACCTCATTGCTTGATGCTGGTGTGTTTAGGTTTTCTGTATGCTCTTGTTCAGTTTGGCAAGGTCGTGTATGCCTTGAAATTTGTCAGCATGTTCTGAGTTTGCCTGTTATTAAGATCCAGATTTTCAAAATAGCTCCTAATGATTCTCTGGATTTCAGAAATGTCTGTGGTGATCTCTTTTCTCATCTCTAATTTTGTTGATTTGGTCTTTCATTCTTTTGGTTGGTTTGGCTAGGCGTTTATCGGTCTTGTTTATTTTTTCAAAGATCCTTTGTAGTTTTTTAATACTCATTTTATTAATTTTAGCTCTGGTCTTAATTATTTCCTGCCTTCTACTGGTTTTGGAATTTGTTCCTGTTCTTCTAGGGCCTTGAGCTGTAGCATTAGATTGTTTATTTGGCATCTTTCTGTGCTTTTAATGTGGCCACTTTTTACTAGTAACACCTTCGTAGTGTCCCATACATTTTGGTGTGTTGTATTGTTATTCTTGTTTGATTCTAGTTTTTTTACAGATTTCTTCTCTCATTTCTTCAGTGATCATTCCTCATTTGAAAGAGTATTGTTCACTCTATATGTTTATGTGATCTCTGTACATTTTCTTGCTGTTGTTTTCTAGTTTTAATCCATCATCATCTAATAAGATGTATGGACAATATTGATTTTTTTATTTGCTAAGAATTTCATGCAACTTTTTTTTTTTAAAGATTATACACGTGCAGAAAAAGAGCACAGTGTGTGCCGTGTTACATGCTGTGTTACCCCACTGTGGGTCATAGCACCTCTTCTCCCTCTGGGTCCCAGCAGTGCAGCTTCTCGCCCTTTTTGTTGTTGGGTTGTGTCAGCTCCCAAGGCCAAGCCCCTGGGCCACGCTCCCATGACCAGACTGCTCATGGGGCTGAGAGAGATGGGAGGACTGGAATGCTCCAGGCACCAGTTAGTGCTGTAGGGAGGCCTCAGACTCAGGAGTGTGATAGCACTTCACAGGGTGAGCATTGGTTAAGGCTTGATGGGATCGGGGCTGGGAAAGTGGGAAAGGGATGGGGCTTTGGAGGGTTTGGGGAGATACTTTAACCAATTTCCTTCCTCTTTTCTCTTTCTTCTGTCCTTGGTGGGATGGAAGAAAAGGAGAATGTGAGAGTAGATAGAAAAGACGAGTGTTGGAGCTGAGGTTGTGGCGCAGTGGTAGCGTGCTCGCCTAGCACGCGGGAGGCACTGGGTTCGATCCTCAGCACCACATAAAAATAAAATAAAGATATTCTGTCACCTACAACTAAAAAATAAATATTTAAAAAAAAAAAAGAAAAGACGAGTGTTGAAGCGGAAAGGTGCAGGATGAGTGTAGCTCACTAGGGCCCCTGGAGGCAGCAAGGAGGCATGTGAGGGAGGAAGTTCCTGTAGTTGGAAGGAAAAGAGTCTGGGGTGCAGAAGTCAGGGTTTGTCTGACACAGTTCTCAGAGCAGTTGGTGGATTGGTTAGAGACTCGCTGACGACGATCCTTACCAGACTTGAGGCTCTCCATTGGAACTGACCCTGCGTTCCTTTGCCTCGGGTGTCAGCTCCATGCCTAGGGGGGAGGCAGGCCAGGCCAGGCCGTGAGAAGCAGGGTCAGAGCAGCTGGTGAGATGCCTGTCCTGTTGTTTCTCCACAGTCTGTGACATCAGACGCCTCTCGGGTGACCTCTACTACAGATCACTCAACCCTGCCCTGACATTTCTTCCTTTTGTCTTCAGGTTTGATGAGGCGGCACACTCTATTCAGAAAGAAAAAAATATTTATAAGGAAATTGAGAATTACCCAACTTGTTATAAGGTATTCTTTGAAATGGCTTGTTTTTGGCTTTACGTTAGATAATTTTCGTATTGGTATAAATAAAGATAAGCAAAGGTTCTTTGGATATTTGTTTGTTTCTATAAAATAATACTTCATGGGCTATTTCTCTGACCAAGGCAGAGGCCACCATTACACCTGTCTTGCTGACTACAACTAAAACTGCCAAATAAAATACAGAAGACCACCACCATGGACCCTGAAAGTAAAGAAGAGCAGGTGGAGGGGAGTAGCAAGCAGTGCGGGCTCCTGGTTGCCTCCTGGAGTGTTTCCCTGAGAGGCCCCCCATCACCCAGCGGGCGCAAGAGCTACAGCAGCAGAAAGCTCAAACGGAAGCCTCATTCTTCTAGCAGAGGAGCTGGGGACAGGGCCCCTGTTGTTTCCCCCTCTCCGCCTTGGCCTTGCTCAGGTGTGAGCTCTAGTTGGAGAGCTAAGCTGTGATGATTCAGGCAGGAAGGTCTCCAGAGGAGCCAAGAGAGCAGGGAGAACCCCAGAGGAAAGCATGGGAAAGGGACTCCCCTGCGTGCCTGTGGCCCGTGCCAGTCTCAGCTGTGCTGTGGGGGCAGGCCCAGAGCAGGAGTGCAGGTGCTAGGACACAAGATGGCTGCAGCCACAGCCCAGGCCTCGTCTCACCCTGAAGGGCTCGTTTGTGGACATCCCCCAAAGCAACATGGCAAAGGATCTGGACTAAGATCAGAACCGCTGCCCACCCAAGCCAGGCAGTTTGCAGTCTGAGCCTGAGATGAGTGCCCACTAGAAACACCCACAGTCTCCTGAGAAATGCATCTGTCTATGCAGCATAACAGGCACAAGCATCCAGGATGCAGCCCAGAATGACTGATCACATAAAAATCAGGAAAACAGCAGTTTTCAACAGAAAAGAGAACTGATCCAACCCCACAGTGACCCAGCTGTTGGAGTTACTACCCATAGACGTGGTTATACCTGCTCCATGAAGAAGGGGAACACCGTGGGAATGAATGGAAAAGAGGGTCTGTTCCTTTTATAGATAAAATTTAATTTCACAGAAGCTACAAAAATGAACTAAGTAGGAATTTTAGGACTAAATGAAATGCTAGATGGGCTTAATCTTATGGAGATGACAAAAGAAAAACTCATGAATTTGAAGATAGGAGAGTAGAGATAATAAAGATTTAAAAGCACTTTAGGAAGAGCTATTTTTCCAGAAAGATTTCGTCAGTCTTGTCCTTGGTCTTACTACCACTTTTGTTGCTGATTCCATTCATTGTTTCTGAACCATTTCATTGTTACCTGAAGTTTTCATTCATACTTTTTCCAGGCATCTCTTTAAGAATTTCAAAGGATACTTGTAGAGCTATGGGTCCTTCCTCTTCTTTTTGATTCCCTTTTAAAGACTATAGAGATGTTTGAAAGAAACATTGTTTCAAGCATGTGCTGATTGTGTTCTGAGGTTTTGTGGACCTCAGACCACCCAGCACCGCCTGGGAGCAGGTTGGAAATGGCAGCAGCACCTCAGGCGGGTCTCGGGCCTGCTCAGCCAAAGTCCTCATTCTCCAAGTCCCTGGGTGGTTTGTGCACACATCAACGTTGGAGAAGTACTGTTGTAGGGTATTTTTTCTCATATGTCCTGTGGGAGCTACTGCAGAGTTTATACATCTATGTACAAACCAAGACTTTTAAATTCTGGGTGTTTTAAATACTTATAGGGAATTAATGAAATAGGTGTCGATTTGGTCCATCTTCTTTTGTTTTAGAAAACCATTGCTCAAGTCTTGGTCCACCTGCACAGAAATGACTACGTGGCTGCAGAGAGGTGTGTCAGGGAGAGCTACAGGTAAGGCAGGGACTCACCCATCCTGACCTGCAGTGTTGGCATTTCTGTTTCTTAAACGAAGGTTGCTGCTTAGACAGCTGTTTGGCCATGAACATTTTTTATGAATCCCCCTGGAATAGGAGCACTCGACTACCATTTCAGTTTTGTTAGTAGAATTTTTACAAGGTGTTTTCTTGCCTGTCTGTTTTTTTTCCCTTCCCCTTGCGGGTGTCCATGGGAGTGAGTGACTTGTCATTTTTTTAATGTTCATCTTCAAAAAAATAAAGGACACAACAACAACAACAAAAGAGTAAAAAAGAAAAGTTCTCAGATTGTATGTTGCAAGATCAAAAGGAGGGATTTTCTTGTGCTGGGTGTCTGATCAGTAGTAAGGTTTGGGCTGGCTGGTTCGTTGAGGCGTGCTGTCTTGTGCACTGTGGGAGGCTGGGCAGCGTCCCTGGCTTCCACTCACTAGGTGCCAGTAGCATTCCTCACCCTTTAACAATCACAGTGTCTGCAGACTATGGCTCCTGTGCTGGGGACGAAGCGCTTCTTAAGGAAAAGGTGAAGTGTCTTTGTCTTACCCTAGCATTCCAGGCTTCAATGGCAGCGAGGACTGTGCCGCACTGGAGCAGCTGCTGGAAGGCTATGACCAGCAGGACCAAGACCAAGTGTCAGAGGTCTGCAACTCGCCCCTCTTCAAGTACATGGACAACGATGTGAGTGGGCCCTGGGCGAGCTGCCTGTCTCCTGAAAGGAAGGGGTTTCCCACCTCAGTTACATGCAGAAAGGAGCTGGCCTGTTCCGGCGCATTTCCCCGTGGGTTTGAACAGTTGGGATGTCATCTGTCTGGGGTCACAGCCATTCACTTTCCCATCCACCCGTCTTAACCACATGTACATTTTTAAATTTGGCCTCGCTTCTCCCCTTCTTCCACCTGCTGTCCTCCCTCGGTTTCTTGGTTTCCTAGGCTGCTTTTAGGCACCGTGTTTGACGAGGCCCATCATGTGATGGCCATGTGCAGCCTGATTGGCGTCTGTGAAGGCCTGCTGTGTGAAGCGGGTTAGTAGTGGGCCGTCTGTAAGCCTCAGGAAACTCAGCTGTCAAAACAGCTGTGAAGAATGCTCCCGTCAGTGTGGGGACAGCCTCGCAGGATGCCTTCCACACAAGCTGTGGCTCCCTATGGCTTGTTCTTGGCTCCCTTTTTCAGTAGATTTCTGAGTACCCATTTATTTGATCATATAACTTTGCAATCCCATCACAGTATCAGATCAGTTTAAGACCTTTACTTTTTTTTTAAAAAAAGATACATGTAGAGAATCCAGTTTTTTCTAGATGAATTCTTACATGTCCTTTTATAAATTTATAATATTTAAAACAGTTTCCCCTTAGCTTACACTCTGATTTATTCAAGCGATCTGTACTTGATAGGTACTAGAAGGAGTCCCTAACTCTTCTATCCAGATCGTCCCAGATCTCCCAGTGTGGCAGGGAGCTGTTACCTTTGCCGCATCTTGATGAGGTGTCTGGTGGCAGCAGTGCAGGGTGTGCCTTCCATCTGAATGGTGGGGTTGGTGCTGGGCAGGGGCGAACCGGGGCTGAGACGGGGTGTGTGGGGGTTCTGCTCCAATGACATGTTTTGTCATTGTAGTATGCTAAGCTGGGCCTGAGCTTGGTGGTCCCAGGAGGGGGGATCAAGAAGAAATCACCAGCAACACCACAGGCCAAGCCTGATGGCGTCAGCACGGCGCCTGCCGAAGAGGAGGAGGATGAGTATTCAGGAGGACTCTGCTAGCAATGCACCTGCGGACAGAGCGAGGAGGAGGGGAAGGCAGGTCCCTGGCACGATGTCCACGGGCCTGGGGTGGCTCGGGGGCACCTGCACTCCAGTGCAGTCAGGATTCTGAACACTAACAAAGGTGAATTTTTAGTTACCATTTCCCTGAATCAGCTACTACCTGTGAAGCTTTATAAGAGCAAGAATTAGCCAAAAATATACTGTCCCACCTTAATACAGTTGATTGTTAAATTTACAGGCTAAATTCTAGACGAATTATCCTAAACAAAAGGAACAGTAGGCATGTTCTTCTTTCTTGGGTTCTTCTAATATATTGTTAGAAAATTTTCTTTGCATTTTATTTACTGTTGCTGCTAAAAGTAATGTTTACTGATAAAAATAATTATTTTGAAACTTGTTTTGCAGAAAAGGAAATTTATCTCCCATGATAGTAGATATCTTAAAATTATTAAATCTTTTCAGAGATAAGATTGGGACAGAAGTGGTTTTGAGCCTCACAGTATTTATTTAGCTCAATAAAAGATGCAGAAGCTTTTGTATGTAACTTTACCAGATTCTAAATGATATACAGATGATAGTGTGAACGTCTCTAGTCCTTTCTGAAGTGTATTTCTTCCATCAAAAAACCAAAAAGCACATGTGACTTTGTAAATACTTGACTCTTGGCCACGTGGGAGCCAGTGAAGACCTTTTCTGTGCATTCAAAGAAAGAGGGCATGTTTCCATCAGTCTGTCATACGTGGGTTTCTTCTCCCTGAGGTGATCTCTCATCCATTTAGAGTTGCAGCTCGACCAGCTCTGACCGACGTGGGAAATACTGTACACCACAGAAATTTAGCCGAAAGGGATGAATTGTTTTTGGATGACACATTTAAAGCTCAGCGCTGCCGATACTTTCATACTTCATAGTGTCTCCCTAAAATGTTATTTTTAAAGCGTTCCTTTCGCACCCCGGGTGGCCTAGACCCACCTCATAATCTGTTGATTGGAACGAGGCTAGGAGCAGCAGGGCGTGCTCCACAGGCCAGAGCCCCAGCGTGGATCCCTGGTCCTCACGCCCTGTCTCTGCAGAGCACCCCTTGTCTGATGTAGTCTGCTCAGCCAGGACTTCTGGAAGCACTAGGAGTGTCACGGTGGCTGGCCACGGTGCTGGGGAGAGTGCAGGGAAGAGCAGCACCCGTGGGCAGGTGTGCTCCAGTGGGTGCAGGTTAGTATGCCCTGTTCTGTAGGTCTGATAACAAAACACTCATGAATTTGATGCTTTAAGTTACTTGCTCATTTTTATTAATTATATTGAGATCATGAACAATCTGAATAAAGCTGTTATCTAGGCATTTTCATTTAAAGAGAAAGCAATGTTTCCAAGGCCCCGTTATTACTCTGTGTACTTTTTACATCCAGCCAGAAACTTCTGGAGTTCTGTATTAATGCTCACTTGAGCTAATGTTTAAACAGATTTGGTGGTACTCAAAGATATTTTAGGCTGTCTGTCTCTAGACCATATTACTCATTATACCCTTGTGGGAAAAAATTAATTTTACTTTTCTTACATATTGAGAACTTGAAGAAAAAAAGGAATGAGTCAGTGCATCCTGTAGCCGGATGCAGCTGGGCTTCGAACAACCTGAAGGGCTGAGACAGAGAAAGCTGCTCCCTGCCCCCTTTAGGAACAGATGTGCAGGACGAGGGCTCGTTCTTGGATGTTAGGGTTATTCTTCCTGGTATCTAGTGAAGAGCATTTGTACATTCTGTCTTTTCACCTTTTCATCCTGAGGGAAGTCACAAGTGGAAAACTTGGTGTTTACAATAAAAATAATTCCCCAGACTTCGGCACCCTCGCTCCACAAAAGTGAGTCTGCATGAAATGCTCAGAATCCAGTGTTCAATTTTCTGTTAATACAGTGAGTGAAGTCAGTCTGCAAGATATATTTAATATATTGAATTTATTTATACATATGCAGAGTATGGTATTTGTGTATGGAATCTGTGCTTTATTCCTATTTTTTCAGCTCTTTGATGAGTAAAATACTAAATGTGTTGTTATAGAAATACAGATTATTACTTCTATAGGAAGATAATTATGAAAATAAAACCTGAAACTATATATACATATATGATTATTGTATTTCATTGGCTCATTTTCTTTTCTCCAAGGATACATTCTCTTATTGATAGAAACTCAGCTATGTTTTATAAGAACAATATTTTCTTTATCTTAAATTATATATTCTGATCTTTAAGAGTCAGGTACCTTTTGGGAGTTACTTTAAACTATTTGACTTTTTAAAAATGCTATTCAGTTACTGTGATACCCCTGTAAAATCTGCTCCCTGGTGAGAGAAGACAAATTCATGCATATTCCAGAAGATGGGTTTTTCACAGTTAAATGAGATAAGATCATGTGATTAGGAGACCAAGAGATCTGATGAGATTGTTTTGCAGGTACGTGTAATTAGCACCTTAGTGATGACCATTAGGTTCACTTAAAATAGTTAGGCATGTGTTGGTGTATACTGTGTTCATGGAGGGGAGTCTGTCATGTAAGTGATGTCTAGATGCAGGAGTAGTTGCAGTGAGAGGGTGACCCAGACAGTGACTCCTAGACAGCGCAGTTTGTGTTTCTCTCAGGACCTTGGAGGAGGTGGAAGATGCCACCCTGGGGAGGAATAAAATCTGCCCCCACTCCACGCCCCCCATTGCTCTCATTTGCTGGTGGTACAAGTAAAAGTCTTACTATGCTAATGTGACGAGTTCAGCTTACGTATGTTCAGTGCCTTGAAAGAACACAAGACTGAGCAGACATCAGTTTTATCAAGGAAAGCAAACCTCCCTTTCATTGAGTGGTTTAACACCAGATAACCTTTCTGCATAGGACACCTGTGTGGTTTTTTAATTAGTATTCAAGGAATATTAAATCTCCTTACATAACTAGTTCTGTGTGCAACTGGTTAATTAAATTCCAACAGAGCTTAAGGCTTAAACATCTTATATTACATTTATGGATTCTTTACATTTGATTCTCTTCAACTTATCAAGGGACCTCCTTTGGGCACTCTTAAAATTTAACTCTCAGTGTTTCTAAGGACATAACTAGCCCGTACAAAGCTAACAAGTCCGACTTGGACATACGGGAGTTGGAGCTTCCCAAATACTCAAATATTGTGAATTTAAATTCTCAGTCACCATCATGTAGAATGAAGAAAGGTTAGTATGTCAAATTCTGTTAAGTGTATGAACAGATAGGCCCAGTTTATCAAAATTATTACAAAGCTCATTCCTAAAGCCAGAAAATATCACTGAAGTTGACCTACTTTATCAGTGTGAAATGCTTATTTCTTTACCTATTCCCGGTAAGTCATTTAATTTAGCCACCCAAGAGGAACAGGTCTCTGTGTTGGGCCCGGGGAGTTCAGAGTGGAGGACGTGGCCTTGGGCTGGAGGCTTGCAGCTGGTTGTATGCAGTCCCCATGTGCAGGTGAGTGCTGGCTTTCTTGCTCTTGTGCTGTGCTTTGTCAGTGGGAACACTAAGCCCTCACCAGGAGCATGGAGTCTGGTCCCAGTGCAGGGGACCGTGACGTTCTAAGAATCCTCATCCCTAGGCAGTCTCTTCCGTTTGTTGGGTATCCCCTTCCAGCATTTTGTAGTTAGAATTTGAGGGAAGGAATCTGCACCTAGGATGAGGTTGAAGTTTCTGTCTTTCCCTGCTTGATTGGAAGTGTCTTTATTGCGCCGTTGGTTTCTGCATCTTCCCATATTTGTGGGTTTTAGGCTGTACTTCCATAGTCAGATCAGAAACTCAGTTCAGTAGACGTTCTTTGGTCTCACCCAACCTGCAGTGCAGAGGTGGTTGGGGTTGCAGGGCAGGTGGGGCTTCATGGCCAGGCAGGAGGGCTGCAGGCACGACCTCCCAGGTTCACCTTCATCGATGCTCATGTCTGTCACAGGTCAGCTGAGGGCTGTGCTGTGACCTGCACTGTCAGGGCAGGACAGGGAGCGTTGGGGGTCACTGGCAGGGAAGGGAACCCGAGAGGCCTCTCACCAGCCATGGGCTGCACATGCCTGCAGGGCACGCCTCACACCTGCCTGTGTCTGCGGCACTGGGTGGTCAGTGGCTGCGTTGTGAACACCCCCTCGGGGTCTGGCCCTGTTACACGTGTGTGTGGGCTTCCCGTGTGGTTTGCCCTGGGCACACCGTTGTCTCATTTCCTCCCGCATTTCCAGTGTTGAGATTCTGCAGGAATGTTGCTGTGCTGGATCCCGGTTCTCCTGCCCTCTGAGGTGAAACAGCTCCGCCAGGACAGAGTGGAGCTGCTTTCAGCTCAGTGCTCAGACAACAGTGTGGAGAGTCAGCTGCGGACCGAGACGTGGTGCAGGCGTGGCCGGCTTTCCAGCTCAGGTGTGGGGCTTCCGCCCTGGGAGGCTCTGAGACCTGCAGTGTCCTGTGTTGACCACAGAGCTCCTGTGAAGACGCACAGCAGCGTCCCTGTCATCGTCAGGATTTCTTCCTTTCCTTTTGTGTATCTCGTATTTAAGTTTTTCCTGTCAAGTCTGAACATTGATCTTAATCCCAGTCCCAGCAGTAGCAGCCCCTGGTCTGGAATGTGAAGGTGCAGTGTGTTGGCTGGGGAGCGGCCTTTCTGGGGCGTCTCAAGATGGAGGCGTCAGTGCATCAGTCAGTGTGGCCTCAGGACTGCGACGGCGTCGCCTGTTGCTCACTAAAGGATGTTCATTTTCATTGTGTTTAAGGGTGCAGACCTGGAATAAGGCACAGCTTGTTTAAACACTTGAAAAGGCATTTCTCTGTCTCGTTGACACAGTAATGGTTCATACTTACGGGGTACAGTGTGGTTTCGAGCACGTGCAGTGTGTCACGATCAGGCCAGGGTAAAGGGTGTATCCATCCCTTGAGACGTTCTCTCTCAGTTCAAGATCTGCACTTGCGGTCTTGTACTCCATTTGCCATCAGCCACAGTTTTCCTACGTCTGAAGGACACTAGCTGTTCCTCTTGTCCGGCTGTACCCTGTGCCCTTGTCTGATCCCCACCCCCCCTCGTATTGTAAACTTTTCTTCCTGCTCTTGACCACGTGTGCCTGGCCCTGCTGTTGAGCCCCCTGAAGCAGTCCTGGGGAGCTGGGCTCTGGACAAGGCCACTGCAGAGAGGTCCTGATTTCGCCGTGCCACAGACCTGGGCCCCTGGCGCCTCCTGGCACAGCCGCACGTGCGGGCAGCTGTGAGCAGCTGGGTTCACAGATGCAGAGCAGAGGCAGGAGTGCCTGCAGAGCAGGCCCCCGTAAGTATTGCTTCAGATGACTGAGACGTGGACTGGGGAGAAGCGGATGAAGTTGGTTCCAGTTTGACTCGCTGTCAGAGGACCTCTGCGCTTCAGACTGAGTATGTGCCACTTTATCTCAGACCTCCCTGGGCTGCAGCCTGGGCTCCATGGCTGCCAGGCAGTCTGAGGAGTGGGCCTGTCCCCAGGCCACGGGCAGCTGCCCAGCTCTGCTCTGTGGTAACTGAGGAGTGAGTGGGTCAGAGGTAGGTGAGCCCCTCACGTCACCTGCTCCTACTCCTTCCGATTCCTGGCCGTGGGAAGCTTCCTTAAGGCAGGTGTGTTTGCAGTGAAGAGGAAACTTGAAGGAACCTGTCTTGGGTCTTTGAAGGGTCCTTAGAAATCGAATGCTCTCAAGTTCTAGGGAGGGAGCGGAAGCCCCTTGTCAGCCTGACGGCAAGAAAGCCTGGCGCGTGGCGCCTGTTGCTCCAGTGCCGCTCTTTTCTCTGGTCTCGCCTGTCCTTAGGCGCCAGACGGGACGCGGAGAGAACATGCCATCGGGGGGCCGTTGGCACCTCACTGCAGATGCCGGCAGCTCTGGGGAGTGTTGGATCGGGCAGCTGGGGCGGGTGGGCGAGTCCGGGGGCGGAGGACGCGCCGTGGCGTTGCCTTACGTGGAATGCCTGTGGTGACTGGACAGGTAGCCCGGCCACAGAAGAGACGCTTGGCCATTAAGGGCTCTTGGTCTTGTCTGTGGTGAACTCAACAAAAGAATAGTACTTTTCACATTTAAGCATAACTGTGCTATTAAAACCAGTATAATGTTATTAATCATTGAGACACTTGATTAGTGGATGCATTTTAAAGAATCATACTCAGATTGTATCTGGATTCAAGACGGGTCTCTGCCCTTCAGAGAGAGAGAAAATACAGCAACCTGTTTTGTTCTGGGGTGGCAGCCCAAGCACATGTAGCTGCAGGTGAACCGGGAGCCTCCCCGTCCTCGCACTCCAGGCTCCTCCGTGAGGAGGTCTTGGACCTCCACAGCCCATCCCGTCCGTCTTGAGCATGATTTTGGCCCTGGATTAAATTACAAAGCAGAGCTTTTGGCCTATGTATTGCTCTCAGCATTCCTGGAGGGTGCCCTAAGAAGGGGAGGCCAGCCCTGGCCAGGGTGGACACCTTTCCACAAAGACCAGAGTTATCGTGCAGGTGAGCTGTTATTGTGCCCAGTTCTGAGTGCTTATTCTATGTAATTATTGACCCAAATGATGGGATGGAATTAAAAGTGGCACCTACAAGCCGGGCGCAGTGGCTCAAGCCTGTGATCCCAGCACTTAGGGAGGCTGAGACAGGAGAATCGCGAGTTCAAAGCCAGCCTCAGCAATGGCGAGGTGCTAAGCAGCTCAGTGAGACCCTGTCTCTACATAAACACAGAATAGGGCTGGGGATGTGGCTCAGTGGTCGAGTGCCTCCAAGTTCAATCCCCAGTAACCAAAAATAAAAACAATAAAAGTGGTACCCACGGAGTTTGGTTTTTTGTGATGCAAGGTTGCTAGTTAATAGAGTGCCCTCACCATGGGGTCTCTTGCCCGGGCCCCCCTGGTGGCTGGGACTGTGGACAGGCACCACCACATCTGGTTCACACCGAGAGTTTTTTTGGAGCTGAATGTTGTCTTAAATAACTGAATGCTGTTACTGTAACTTGTTCTCTTAACAGAAACTTAATACATGGGTGACATTGGAGAAGAGTGTAGAGGTGGGAGAAGAGGGCAAGACTGGGTGGCTTCCAGGGACAGAGGTGTTAGGATTTTTGTCAGGACTTGGTCCTCACCCCACTTCCTGACCTGGGTCTGATGGCCCACCCTGAGCAGCCAGGAGGAGCAGGGCCCTCTTGCCTAGGTGATACCAAGGGACCAGGCAGGGAGCAGACTGCAGAGGGAGCCATGTGGGTCAGAGGTGAGGAACAGAGTGGACGGCAGGAGAGAAGGTCCTGATCAAGGTGAGGGGTCCCCGCCCTGTGGGAAAGGATTGGCTGGGGCCAGGTCGCGACGATCCCCAGCCCTGTTGCGGCCTCTCCTCGGGGCAGGCAGGCTGGGCCCTTGGGCAGGGCCTGTGATGGCTGTGGTTGGACCTGGTGCTCTCCCGTGTCTGAGTCCTTCCCCAGCAGCTCAGCCTGGAACAGGGCTAGACTCCGCCTCCCAGGAAACGTGTTTGGAGTGGAACAGACGCCTTGCTGTCCATTGCTGCCCTCCTCTCTTAGGCATTGAAGTGTTTATCAAGGAGAACCTGCTTCTTCAGGATTGAGGGTCAGAACCCTCACACCACCAGGTGGCGCTGCCAGGTACGCACGCAGAGCCGACTAGCCCGCGTCCAGGCCCGCAGCGGAGAGAGGGGCAAGCTGTCAGGCGGGTGAAAAGTTTGCACTTCTGTTCAGATGCAAGCATGGCGTGTGTCTGGATCACGTGTGTGTGCTCACGTGCATGTCTACATACACCTGGTTATGTTTACCTGTTTTTGCTGCCCATTCTCAGGCTCTGCACTGGGCAGCACTTCTCAAGTCATTCAGCATCCTGGCCCTTGCCCAGGAAATGCAAGCAGTGTCCCTCGAGAACTGATGGACTCAGAGGTCCTCAAATAGACAGGGCTGGTGTGTCTGAGTGGGACACAGGTAGATCTGAGAACACCGTGTGCCCCTACTTTTCCCTCTGCCCTGTCGTCTAAATGCTTAGGTGCCATCGGGCAGCACCAGCTGGACTGAAGTCTGCCTGCCTTTAGGGCAGCCAGCAGCCACTGCATCTATGAAAGACTTAACCCATTAAAGTGACATAAAAATAAAACATTCACTTTGGTCACAGTACAGGTTCACTAGCCCCGTGTGGCTACTGGCTACCATACTGGCCACATGGCATTTGTACTACTACACAAAGCTCTGTCGGGTGGTGCTCCTCTGGAATGCTCTTCTGACGTGCAACTGAGCCCGACCCCCAAGACAGAATCCTGCACAGAGTCTGCGCGAGAGTTCCGCCCTCCCAGCGCTGCTGCTGCAGAGGCCGCTGCCCGGGCCCAGCTTGGGTCTAACACGGGCCTGTTGCAGGTGCGTGTGGTCTGGTCCCCGTGAAGTCTGTTTTCTGTATGGACTCCCTGGATTTGTTCTGTCTTCTGAGTTGACGTTGTCACCTCAATGCAATGTTCTTGGCTCTTTCTGCTTCGGAGTACATCACTGGATTGAGGAAGATTTTTCTAGTGTAGCAACCCGGCAGGATTTAAAGGTCTCTGATGGGCCCCCTCCCCTCCAAAATGAAAAGACAGGGCGCAGTGTACAGAAAGCATTAGGCGTGAGAGCCGAGAGCACGGTCCTGGCCGGATGGGTGAGCTGCTTTAGACAATCTGCCGAACAGGGTGCAAACAGCACGAGAGATGGGGGGGGACTGCCCTCCTCGGGTGCTGGGCCGCTGAGCCACATTCCCCTCCCTTTGGTATTTTGAGACAGAGTCTCCCTAAGGTGCTGAAGTTGGCTTCAAACTCTGATCTCGGCCTCCAGACTCACTGGGATGACAGGCGCGGTCCACCTCGCCTTCCGTGAGATAAAGATCCCTCCACCAGGGGACGCGAGGATCTCAGCCCGGGCGGAACCTGCCAATCCTCTCCATCATTTGTTTCTGGGAGCTTTCCAGTGAGTGGCCGTTCCCGGGGTGAATCGCACGCAGACCATTTTTCTCTTGAGATGCTCCTTGGGAGAAAAAAAGTTTCAAAACAGAGCTGGCGGTGTTGCGGGAACTCTGTGCTCTGCCTCCTGGGACCACCGACGCCTGCACCGAGCCCAAGCTCTGGGAGTTGCGGGGGACTGCTCCCTGGGGCAGCAGCGGTGACCTCGCCCAGACCTGGTTCACACTGCGCACAGCGGGGCACACAGCCCCTCTGAGGCCCGCCTTGCCCTCTGCAGGACACCCTGCTCTGGTGGGCCTGAAGGAAGCCAGCAGAAGCCATTTCTACTACAGCAGGAAGCGGCCCTGGCAGCCCCAGTGGGAGGAGGCATCTGGCCTCGCTGGTGCCCGAGGCAGCGCTTGACCACCTGCAGAGGCTCTTTGAGCATCTCCCTGAATGGTGAGGAAGCTGCTTTCCTGCACTTCGCAGGAAGGAAAGGCTGGGCCATCAAGTCCAGCCCCGGATCCCTTGCTTCTGCGTCCTTGGCACTTTTCTCTCTACAAAACCATTCTACCCGGATGGCACTGGCTTTCGGGCTCCTTCTACCCGGTGTTCTAGTTCTTCCTAGATTGATGGGGTGAGAGTCTATTTCTGCTCCTGTGGTTGAAAGCATAGGAATTGGAATGGAAGACAAGGACTGGAATTCCAAATGTGCCTCTGGCCGTGTGATCTTAGAAGAGTTACAAACCCCTCTGAGCATCCACTCGCTCAGAGGTGGTCCTTCCTACTCAGGATGGTCGCAGGATGTGCTAAAATGGAAGAGCCGAGGCTGAACCAGAGCCTGACCTTTTCAGATCAGTTGGCAGGTGAGAGGCGGGGCGGTGGCTGGGCCCCGGCCAGGTTTATGGGGACGCTCTTTCACTCTCGGGTTTCTGAAGCCAGTTTCCAGAGGAAATGTCTGGTCCCTCAAAGGATCAGTGGTGAAACAACAGCCGGCAGCTCCCTGGGCAGCAGGGCCGGACAGCCTGAGGACTGGCCCTGCTGACTGGCCGCAGCCTCCCCCGCCAGCCCGCGAGGCTCCGGGCCAGCACCACCCCCACCCCCTCATGCCTGGCGTGGCCTCTCCACACTGTCCTCCAGGTGCCCGGCCCTGGGCCACAGCAGGAACTGCAGGTCCACAGCCGGGAAGAGCTGCTGCGCTCTGGAGGGTCTGGGCGGCGAGGGATGAGCTGCGTGGACAAGGGCAACGGCCAGCAGGGCAGCGCCCACGGGACCCCGACCCCTCGCCCTGCTCCCCTCCCAGACTTCTGTGGCGGGGGCTCTTCCCTTCTCTCCTGATGCCTCCTGAGCTGAGTCCGCTGGGCTCCACCCTTGGAGTCCTAGTCTGTAACACCCAATTGCTTACTGGATCCCTTTCATTTCCTGCCTCAAATTCAACACATCTATAAAAGAAAAAGGGAGTCCCACCCTCTCCTTACCTTAAGGAAAAAGTCCCCTCTCCTAGCAGACTCAGGAGGGTGGCCCCTTTGTGTGGCCCTATTTTGTCCCCGCCCTCCTTTTTTTTTTTTGGTACTGGGGATTGAACTCAGGGGCACTCGACCATTGAGCCACCTCCCCAGCCCTATTCTGTGTTTTATGTAGAGACAGGGTCTCCCTGAGTTGCTTAGTGCCTCGCCATTGCTGAGGCTGGCTTTGAACTCGCGATTCTCCTGTCTCAGCCTCCCATTGCTGAGGCTGGCTTTGAACTGCAGATTCTCCTGTCTCAGCTTCCCACAGTGCTGGGATTTTTTCCCCTTTTTATTGGCACATTATAATTATATATAACAGTGGGGTTTCTTATAATATATTCACACATTCACACAGTGAAACAGTGTGTTTGATCAGTTTCACTCCCCAGTCCCTCCCCTCCTCCCCTCCTCCCCTCCTCCCCCTGTTCCCCTTCTTCTATCTGCTGGTCTTCCTTCCATTTTTTCTAGATTTGTTCTGGTTGGTTATACCTGGCAGTGGAATGCATTTGGACACATGTACACACATGGGCCCAACTGCCCGTTCTCTGGCTGTGCATGGTGCAGAGCCACACCTGGTGATCGCACAGGTATACAGGGTAACAATGGCCGTCTCCTCCTCTCCTTCCCGTCCCCACTGTAGCCCTGTTGTGTGCCCCTTGCCTCCGAGGCCACGTGGGGTAGGACTTGCCAGGCCCGTGGAGAGCAGGTGCATCCGGGTGCCTTGAGTGGCAGTCCCACAGGCCTCACGGCGGGGCGGGGGCACCAGCACCCTGCATTCTGGAGAAAGGTGAATTTCTGATGTGGGTCCCCATTCATCCCGAGGAATAGAACAGACACCAGATGTGGTCAGAGATCCGAAGAAATGCAGTGGATCTCCTCACACAGCATCCAGATCCTCTGCTGGAAGTGCTGAGAATGCCATTTGTGAATCAAAAGTTCTCCAAATGCAGGAACAGCCTTACTGCTCTTTTTTTTTTTTTGGTAGGGGGATTGAACTCAGGGGATTGAACTCAGGGGCACTCTACCACTGAGCCACATCCCCAGCCCTCTTTTGTGTTTTATGCAGAGACAGGGTCTCACTGAGTTCCTTAGCGCCTCGCTGTGGCTGAGGCTGGCTTTGAACTCGCGATCCTCCTGTCTCAGCCTCCCTAAGTGCTGGGATTACAGGCGTGCGCCACCGCGCCCGGCTCTTACAGCTCTTTAGAGAGATCTTTCAAAAAGAATCAACCTTGTCTGTGTGAGCGGCCACCATCCAGAGTTAGGAATACTTCTGTGCCGGATCCCACCCCGGTCCCTATGGCTCGCTTCCTCTCCATCAGTGCTGCTCCTGCCTGCATCGCTCACCTAAGGAAAAGGCAGGTGTGTCTGTGATGGGCACCGGCCAGGCGAGAGTGGCCCATCTCAAGAGCTTAAAAATGTGGGCAAGCCCTGCTTAGTGTGGCAGTATTGGCGCAGGGGTTACTTTGCTGACTTAGAGAAAACCTTCTCTAAGTTTCCACATCTCACCTAGGTGTGTTGGCGTCCGGCTGGGCAGTTTTAAATATTCCCACCAGCACTTCCTTGTCCTGGCCCAGCACAGTGATCTTGAGCCTTCCTAAGGCAAAAGCAATGTAAAAATCAGTAAGTTTAATCAAACTCGTCAATTCCTCTTAGCCCAGTCAGTGAAATGGGTAGAACATTCAGACTGTTTTCAGGGTGCCCAAACCACCGTTTTAAGAGAATAAATCAGATATACTGCTTGGAAACAATTGACTGATTTTTCTACCTTATTATTTTAAATGGTTCTCATGTGGATGTGCTTGCTAAGTGGCTTCACTGGAGTTCTGGCTTAAATGTCATCTTTAAAACTGCTTCAGTAGAGGGGCTGATCAGTTGCGATTGCTCGGGTGCCGTCTGTGGCCCTGGTGGGCTGCTGTGAGCCGGTGGTTCCTGGCAGTCCCAGTGGCTCCAGGCAGGCACCACCCTCCCCAGGTTCCTTCTGTGGAAAGACAGGGTCTGGGTGATCTTCAGGGCTTCCGGAAGACTGGAGACCGGTCTGAGGAAATGCCCTCTTTCCTTCAGGCTGTCCTCACCTTACCTCCTCTCAGCTTCCCAGGGACACTTGAGCCGGTTCTGCTGGGTCTGTCCTGGGGCCGGCCAGCCGCCTGCTGTGGACGCCCTGGGGCAGTGGGTGCAGAGGTCGCCCAAGGCTCTACCACCAGCCGGCTCTGCGGGCAGCCCGGAGGCTGCTGCCTGGAGTGATCAGCCCTCCACCCTGAGGGGCCTTTGACCTCGTTGGAAACCCAGAGCCACAAACCCTGGCCCACGCTGTTCCCGATTCCTGACCCGCAGACAGAAGCAGCAGCAGCATTGTCTCGGGCCCTTGGCTTGCAGTGTCTGCGATGCAGAGCGCCCCAAAACGGACCCACAATCCGAGGAGCAAGTCCACCCGCCACGGGCCACCTTGCCGGGTCATTCTGACCGCTGCTCTCCCGGTCGCTGCCCCGGTGGGGCTTGTTCAGGCCCTGCTCCCCTCGAGGACGGCGCCCTAGCCTGCGTTCACTTCCGTGTCACGGGTGGGCACGCGCCCGTCTTCGAGGGATGGACACTGACTCCGCTCGGCCTCCTTCTGCCTGGCCTCCCTGCTCTATTGTTCCTGCAGATGTCCTGCTGACGTGCCCCGACAGGTGCCAGCTTGGCTTGTGGGCGTGCAGAGAAGATGGGGGCGTCCCACAGGCTCTGCTCTCAGCCCCCTCGCTGGCGCACCCCAGAGCCCTGGGGGTGATGTTCCACTGCTCAGGACTTCAGTGTTGCCAGAGCTGCCTTGGGTGCTGACCACCCTCCGGGACACCCGCAGAGTGCGTGTCCAGTTGTCTGTGAGAGGACACGGAAGCGGCTGGCCAGCTGCCAGCAGCCCTGGGCCTCGGCCTCTGCCCTTCCTTCTTCAGGGGGAGCTTTGGCCAAAGACAGGGAACCTGGAGAACCGAGGCCCGCACTCTGCAGGAGGCTGCTTTGGCCACCCTCCGCGACCTGGGGAAGGTGCTCCTGTCACCTGTCAGCATGTGCCAGGGGCTCTGTCTGCAGCAAAGTGCAAGGCCACCCAGCGGCTTCCCTGGGACATGGTCAGAGCAGACCTAAGAGTGCCCGTGGCGGGGGGCATTGGGGCTGCTGGTGGTGAGGGCCCTGGAGGCCAGCAGCCTCAGCAAGGCCACAGAGCCCGGGGAACGCATGTCGTCACCAACCAGGCGCTTGAGGACACAGCTCTATCTTCTAGAATAAAGAGGAGCAGGGACCTTACGCCAGCCTTCAGGGCTGGCATCCCTTGGGCATTAGGAGAGGGCCCGGCCACATCTGGCCACTGCGGGTACTGTGAGCTGTGAGCCCAGGGTCCACTGGCTCAGCTCCTTGGACAACAATGAGCCAGACATCATGGGGACCGGACGTTGGTGATGGCCAGGTTGGAGCAGTGCACGGAGAGGCTTCCCACGGCTCTCTCCTCCTTCACACGTAGAGTCCCCCCAGGCCACAGAACTACCCTGCTCTGGTTTGGATCTTGACTGTCCCCAAAGGCCCTGTTTTACAGGTGTGGTCCTCAGGGTGGTGCCACTGGGAGGTGGCGCCACCTTTAAGAGGCAGAGCCTTGTGGGGGTCTTTGGGTCACGGGGTGTGGCCTCCGAGGGGACTGTGGCATGCTGACCGCTTTCCTTGCTTTGATCTCCTGGCCACAGGAAGTGAACAGGCCTCCTCCGCCACACGGTTCTGCCATGATGTGTGAGCTGCCAGAGACCCCAGAGCAACAGAACCAACGGATTATGGATCAGAACCTTCCAATCGGCGAGAAGTCACCTTCTGTCCTATAAGACGGCAATCCCGGGCATTTTGTTACAGCGATGAGAAGTTGCCTCGCACCACAGCCTGGGTTACCCCTAACCTGAGGGATCTGCACCTCGTCCTGCAGCTGACCCCACGAAGCAGAGCTGAGTCGTGCGTGGCAGCTTCCTGGTCACCCAACCTCACCCATCCTACAGGGGTCGAGGAACCTCGGAAGGAAACCAAAGCCTGGCGTCCAGAAGGCACAAAGCCTGGTGGGGAGGCCCGGACCTTCAGCCGGACTGAGGCTTGAGGAAGGAGCCTTTGGGCTGGGGAGACGTGGCCTGAGCTTCCCTGGGGCCTCCCGTGCAGGTCACGGGCACACCAACGCCCTCACACTAGGCTCAGCTCTTGTGCGCCTGCGCCCTGTGCCCACAGAGCCCTGGGGCAGCGCCCTCTGCGTCTCTGACCTCCAGCGCCGGGCGGGCGCACAGCCGGCAGGTAAACGGATGGATGAGGAGCCAGTGGCAGTGCTAGGTGCTTGAGGGGAGAGCCGCCATGGCCAGGGCATTTACAGGGGCGTCCGTGGGGCAGGGTGGCCAGCAGGCCGCCTGGGCAGTAGAGAGGAGGCGTCCCCACCAAGGGCGGGAGCCCCTGGCTGATCTCCTCACATGCGGTTAAGAGCACGTTCCTGGTCCCTGCGCCTCTGCTCTCGGCACGAACGCGTTCTGCCGGGGGCTCGAGGGGGCTCCCGGGGCACCACCGTCCTGGGGCAGCAGGCCGGGGAGCAGAGGCCGGCTCCAGACAGTCCACACGAGAGAAAAGGAAGCTCAGAGCCCGCACGCTCTGCGTGCCAGTGGCCCCACTGCTCTGTCCCCAGGAAGGCACAGTGGACCCCGGCACCTGGGGGGGCAGAGGTCACGCCGTGAGTGGAAGGAGCACATCGGGGCTGGGAGGCTGCGCCCTGCCGCAGGAGCCAGTGAGCGAGGGGCGCTCCAAGCTCCGCTGCACCCGGCCCTCGGCGTCCAGCTCCCTGGGCAGCAAAAGCACCCTTGCCCCATGCTCTGCAAGGCCCAGCTGGTACGGCCTGGGCCCATCTCCCGTGTGTCTCGGGGAGACCCCGGTCCTTCCCATGGTCTGTCTGGAGACCCCCGGTGCTGTTTTGCACCAGGAGTCACCGGTCCCTGCTGTCCTTGTGTGACGATGCCGCGTCTTGTCTGTGTGGTCTCTGCCTGGTGGCCACCTGCCCGGGCTGCAGGGGCGGTTTTCTTCCTTCATTACAAATTTGTTATCCACCCAACGAAGTCCTCTCGGCTCCCTGGAAACCCTTGAGGGTGACCTCAGCTTTTGCTGTTTTTCTTTCTCTTGCAAACGGGTCACATTTCTAGCCTCTCTGTACGTCAAGGGATTTTAGTTTGTGCCCTGGTGACTGTGAATGTTCTGCTGCAGAGTCTCCAGGTCCTGGTGCCTTCCTCCCGTGAGTGTGGTGAGGACTTTTTAAGAGTGATTTGATCTGTCTTAAACCTCAGCCCTGTCTCCAGGACGGTGGAGTGGCCACGGCAGGGTCAGGCTGTGTGCAGACCCCGGGCTCCCCTCCTCCTGGCTGGGACGCTGCCCTGTCTCCTCCTCCTCCAGGCTGCAGGGCAGTGGCTTCTGACCTCAGGCTAGAACTGGCGCTGGGAGGCTGCCTGTCGGTTGTCCTGAATGTGCCCGTTTGTCCCCTTGCTGGGGACGTGCCTTCAGGGCGTGTCCTCCCTCCTCCTCCTCCACTTCCTTCTCTTGCTCTGGTGTTTTCCCTGTGAATCACGGTCACCTGCAGAAGGTGGGGCTTACCTGGCCATGTCCAGAGAGGAGGGCAATTCCAGGAGGACACAGAGGCGCTCAGGGGTCTGTCCCTGCCCTGCCTTTCCTGGCTTCTTTCCTGAGTTAGGGAGAGGGTGGAGTGAAACGGCGGCCACCACCCAGAAGCAGGCAGACCTCTGCTCTGTGCTGTCTGCTGACCCTGTTGAAGGGCAGCTGCCCGGTGGACCCCATGTGGCAGAAGGAGATTCCAGGGCCTGCGAGACCACTGCATCTCCACCCAGGAGCCAGGACTGTGGGCCCGGTGTCCAGGGAGCAGGGGAGGACACTGGGGGAGGACAGAGGTTGACTCATCAGCTTTCCAAACCGCCTCGTGGGAGTCCTCAAGCCCCGGGCGAGACTCTGCGCTACAGCTGAGTCCCAGCTGGAAGGCTGGAAAGAAGAGACCAGCAACTGCGGAGAGGGACCACGTCTTTTTCCCCCTTTTTGGGGTGAGACTAAAGAAATTGCAGTTTATGCTCGTGAACGAAGTCACCAAATGGCTTGTGTCAAGTAAAGGGACAGAAGGCCTCTCTCCCTGGGCGCTGGGCCAGGGCCAGGGCCCTGCTCCCCCGAGTTTGTCCCAGCCGACTTGGAGAAGGAAGCTGTGTCAGGCAGTGCGCGTGCGGTAGGGCTCCTGAGTGGGCACACGGGCACCTGAAGAGGGAGGACGTGGGGGCCAGGGTTGAAGGCAGAGCTGCTCCTCCCCCTGCACCAGGCAAGCGCAGGCCACCTCTGTGGCTCTCCAGCTCTGGGAGACTCCGTGCCCACCAGCAAGGGGAGACGCCCGCACGGGGGGCGTCCAGGGCTCAGCAGGGAAGCGGAGGCCGTGGCACTTAGCCAGGGGTGGGTCCCGGAGCCTGGGCCGGGAGGCAGGTGGCTGGAGCCGCCTGGCCTTCGGCAGCCTCCGCTCTCCTGCAGCCTGCCAGCGGCCGAATGGGGCCAGGGCGGGTTCACTCAGTCCCCGCACTCGGGCAGCTCATCGTGGCTGTAGGCACAGGTAGGCACGGGGGGAAGGACCCCACGGCACGTCCCGGGGAGGGTTTGGCTGAGCAACAGGGGCCCAGCCAAGTGAGGCACCTCGAAGACCCTTGCAGAAGCCAAGGCCATGTCCCTGCAGAAGCCGCTGCAGAGGCCAGACCACGTCAGGGGCTGGCGTTCCTGTGGGGAGGACCCAGTGTGGCCGGGAGCGGCTCAGCCAGAGGCACGGTGCACACGCGGAGACGTGGCTGCACAGCCCTGGGCTGCGTGACCCAGAACAGAGGAGCAGGGCAGAGGGGACCGAGCGGGGCACTCTGGAAAGACCCGTGTGCTTTGTGCACAGGAACGTGGCCACGAGGAGCAGCAGGCCCGGGCGTGGGGTCTGCAGACGTCCTCTCCACGCCCTCCGTCCCCCCGGTTGTTGCCCGAGCCTGACACATCCCGGGGTGTGGGCTTCTAGAACGTTCCCCCGGCCCGCGGCCACAGCCCTTACCAACTGTGTGGAAGACACTTCTCAGGCTCCAGGAGACCCTACCCCGCCCAGGGTGATCTCTGTGAAAGGCAGCTGGGCACCCCCGGTGCTCACGGAGACGCCTGTGACCGGTCACCACGGAGGCGATGACATCTGGATGGGTGGCCGTGGAAATGCCAGAAGGAAGCTCCCCTTGTCCCTCCCACCAGGCTTCTGCGTTCCCATGTTGCTGGTCCCCAAGGTCCCCTCCCGGGGCCACCCTCAGTGTTAACCTGTGGCCGCCCCTGCTCTCCACAGTGATGCCCCAGGGCACCAGCTCTCCAGGGCCTGCAGCTTCATCCATAGTGAACCCAGTGGCTGCGGGAACAGCAGGGTGGACTTGGGGGGCGCCTGGAGCAGTTAGTAGCTGAGAAATGCCAGCCAAGTCCAGCCATCAGGCCATCGGCCTGTCGTGACAGACCTGGAACTGGCTTCAGCCGCCTCCCCCGAGGGGGCCTGGAAAAGGCACTGGCCCTGCTCACAGGCCCCCTGGACCCCACGTAGCACTTCTGCCCTCTGGACCCACCTGCCCATAGGTCCCCATGGCACAGGATGTGCCCAGCTCCTCAGCCCTGCGGGGAGCAGAGACGGGCAGCGCAGGCACCTCCTGCTGCCCCCTGTGCTCTTTTATTTTTTTTTAATCTTCATTTTTCTATAAAGCGTGAGGTTCGCAGCGGCACTGTGCAGAGGCTGCAGGGACTTCCCCCGCCGCCAGCCTCTCCCCCAGCTCCCTCCTGGCGGTGCCCCTGGACACTGCAGGACACCCCCATCTGCACTGGAGCCCACTCTTGCTGCGGTGCCGTGCCCCCCAGACCCCTGCAGAGCCCCCTGTGCCCCTGCCCCATGCCCCCCGCAAGGCACATGTGCTGGCGTGTCTGCTTTTCCCTTTCTGGAATATCCTGTAGTTGGAGTTTTAAAGACTGAGTCCTTCCACGGAGCAGCAGGTCGTTCGGCTGGACGCACAGGTGTTCACGGCTGGATGGATCGTGTCTTTTAAGTGCGGAACAAACATCCCATTGACCAAAGCTTCTTTCTTTTTTTTTTTTTTAATTTTTTTTTAGTTATAGATGGATGCAATATCTTTATTTTATTTAGTTATTTATATGTGGTGCTGAGGATCGAACCCAGTGACTCACACTTGCAAGGCAAGCGCTCTACCACTGAGCTACAGCCCCAGCCCCAAAAGCTTATTTCTCTAGAACAAAATAATTCTGATTTTCCTCTCCCGTCCCTGAGCAGCCTGTGACTCAAACTATAAGCGTGAGCATGCCATGCAACACATGATTCAATATTTTGTTATTTTGAGCAGTCATGTGTTAAATTAAAAATAACCGAGTTTCCATTTTACCTTTGCTTACCTTCTGATAGTCTTTAGTCTTCCTTTCTTCATGAATATTCAAGTTTCTGCTCTACATTATTCTCTTTCTCTCCCAAAACTTCTTTTAACGTTTCTTGCGAGCAGGTCTCTGGGGACAGTTCGCTCAAGCTCTGTCTGTCCGAGGTGGGTTATTCTTCTCCATTTCTGAAGGATGCTTTCGTGGGTTCAGATTTTAGTGTGTTAGTACTTTCATTTTTATCTCAACACTTTAAACATTTAACACCACTCTCTTCTTGCTTGTGTGGTTTCTGAGAAGTCGAATGTAATTCTTATCTTTATTCTGGAAGCAAGGTGTTGTGTCTCCTCTGAATTTCTCTTTATCTTTGATATTTGCAGTTTGAAATCTCACGCCCGTGGTAGACTGCACCTTCGTCCTGCTTCATGTTCCTGAGGTTCTTGGACCTGTGGTTCCATGATTGACATCAATTTGAAATGACGACTTTGAGCACCTCCTGTTCCTCTCCCCTTCCGTCCCCTTCAGGGATTCTCCATGTGCCCGAGTCACCTGAGTCGCACCTTTTGTGGTTTCCTGGTGGTTCCTTGATGGCCTCTTCCGTTGCTTCGTCTTTGGTCTCTTTCTTTCTCAGTCGGGAGCATGTACCAGGAACTCTCAAGCGCAGGGAGTCTGTCCTCCGGCCGCGCCCAGGCTCCACGCTGTGTTTCATGGAGCGCTTCTCTTTGGCGCTTCCTTGGCTCCCCTCTGCTCTCCTGCCCAGGGCTCTGGAAAGCACTAAGCGTGTCCATCACCACCTTAGGTGCCCACCCAGGTCGCTGCAGTCCTTCTGGGTCGGGTTCAGTGCCTCCCGTTCCCACTCTTTGTGTTTTCTGCTTTTTGGTGCCTTGGAGGGCTTGCTGGTCTTCACTGGCTCCGGGAACAGCTGCAGGGGTGCTTCAGTGACGTGTTGGTGAGCAGGGCAGTTTCTCCAGGGCACACGGCCCTGGCGTTCTCCAGAATGGCCCTTCCCCTCCCCTGCCAGTGGCACGAGGGAGGCTCTCCTCCAGTGTTTGTGGGGAGACCCGCAAGCTGAAGGCCTTGCTCGGGAGCCGGGGACCTCCCTGCCAGTGCCCTGGAGGTCCCACCTGCAGGCTTGTCCCCAGGGCCCGCCTTCCCCTCGCCACCCACAACAGGTTTTCCTGCTGTTGAGAATCTGCTTTTCCAGTCTCCAGCTGAGGATCTGCTTTCGATGTTATTGTAATAGAATGTCTATTTTTTCATGTGTAGTTGCATATGGAAATGGAATTGAGCTTGTGTCTGGAGCCTGTGGCCCGAACCCTAATCCAATTTCCCTATTAGCCTGGTAGCTTTTAAAAGATGGAGGACTCAGAATTTTTCTATGTACAAAATCAGGTTACCTGCACACGGGGACATACCTCCCCCTCGCCACCTCCAGGGCTCTGTCCCCTTGCTCCACAGGGAGGACCCCAGCGCTCAGACAGAAGCGTCTGGCTGAGCCTCTCACCTGGCGTGGCCCCGGGGAGACTGTCTTCCACTACTAGGTAGGATGCTCGCCGAAGGTTTGTCTGCCTTTGGACTTCCCTGAGGTTGGGAAGACACTTTTTTCTTCCTTGCTCACCAAGAGTTTTTTAATCCTGTAAGAATACCAAACAGTTTAAAGTGTTTCTGCATCTGTCAAAATGATTATAAGACTTCGATCATTTATTCTCATAAAATGATGAATCATAAAAATATGTTTTTCTTGTTTCAACATTTTATTGATGCTTCATGGTTTTCCGGAATGTTATTGAGGATGTTTTCCGTGTTTCCACAACAGCCTAGCCAGGGACAAAGGCCATGATTCTTCTTCTTCTTTTTTTTTTTTTTTTTGGTACTGGGGATTGAACCCATGGGTGCTCAATAATGGAGCCACATCCCCAGCCCTTTCTTGTAATTTTTATTTTGAGATAGGGTCTTGCTAATTTGTTGAGGCTGGCCTCAAACTTGAGATCCTCCTGCCTGAGCCTCCTGAGCTGCTGTGTTTATAGATGCGCACCTCTGCACCTGCAGTGGTATTGAATTCTTGTCTGACAACTTACCCCAACACCTGGAAGTCAGGTGGCTTCTCTGGGCTCCGCAGTTCTCAGGGAGGCCAGCTGTTGACTGTATCATTGTTCTCTGTCTAGACTACATCATTCCCCGCTCACCCCCTGCCGCCAGCTCCTTAGATGCTTCCAGAAGTTTCCCCATCACATGTGCCGCTGAGTCTTCCTTTCAGATCTTCCGCCTTCTTGGACCTAGAATTTGGCGTTTTTCATCTGCTTGGAGATGGCTCGGCCATCCTGCCCTCGAGTCCTCCTGTCCTTGGGGACATGTTGGCTACCGGATTCTGGATTTTGTGCCGCAGGCTCTGGGCGTCTGTTTCTCTAGTCCTGTGCCCGCCCCCCGTGGGACAGTGCCTACGTTTGTCCTCTAGTTCGTCCTTTAAACTTCTGCCCTCTCGTGCTCTGCTGTTGGCCTGTGGAACCTGCGGGAGAGTCTTCATTTTGCAAACCCACTTTGGAAGGAGGGGCATCT